>VZRR01007576.1:498394-517754 GCA_013398015.1 Oreocharis arfaki
GTATTTGTAACTCAGTTTCTTACATTATAACTACAAACTATTTTTGGGTTCCTGGAAAAAAAAAAAAAAAGACTAATAAATGTGTTTGGCTGCTAAGCATTTAGAGCTCGTGTTTCCTGCACGTTTTGTGTCCCGCGGCCGTGTCGGGGCCCCTCAGGCCGCGTTGGCCTCCGAGCGCGGGGGGGCGCCGGGCGCGCCATGGGCTCGGGGCGGGGCCGGGCCCGCTGAGGGCGGCGGGGCGGGGCNTCACGTCCCGATTCTCTTAAGGGCTCTGGCGGGAATCGACCGTACCTTCCCGGAGCTACCCTCGGGAGACCGACCAGAGCAACTTTCCAGACGCTCCTTGGCGTGTTCCAGGGAGGAAAGGGGCGCGGGGTGTGCGAGTTCAGGGTTACCCAACCCTCTCCACAATCCTCCGCGTACCTGTCGCCCCTCAGCAAATCACCTCTTCTCGCCTCATACCCTCCCCCTTGCACTTTTGCCTGCACTGTAAAATTGGTTTTGTAAAAGCTCTGCTAAGCAATCTTTGGTGAGGGGTTGCCTTTGAGCAAACATCGGTGTCCTTCCCAAGCGCTCGGCTGTTTGCTTTCCAGGAGGTGTGACGGATGAGGTCCACTGTCCCGTTCAGTCCTATGGCTGTCAGTCCGTGCCAAGCGGACCACCCCCTGCATCTGCAGCCAGTTGTTTTTAGATAGCCCTTTTTTCCGAGATAGGTTTACTTTTGGCCAAAGTGAGCAGAACATTTACCCCGCAAGTAGTTGTGATGTTTCTGGTAGGCTGAGTGCCACAAAAAAAATAATACCACAAAAGATTGGGTATTGTGTATTATTAATTCAACTATTAAGAAGCAGCAACTGGGAGCATGTCCATATGACTGCAAGCTGTTGTGTTAGTAGAGTATATGAAGTTAACTTTCTTAACGTGTAGTTTGAGCTAAACCTTCTGCCTTTGACTCTCTTCCTAATTAGGGATGCACGTTCAGCCATTATTGCATCTTAATTGAGACACAGTCAATTTTAAGATGCACTAACTTGATTCCTTGCGACTCTTACCAGGTTTTTGACAGTGAAAAAGCTGTAATGTGTTAAAAAAAAAAAAAAAAAGAAAAAACAGGCACGAAGTCCCCCCACTTTCTGGCAGAATGGCTTTAGCTTTCAGATGCAGTAGGTACCCAGTTTTTTTGTACAGAGTCCAGTTTCTGTTTTCATAGCCCTGGCATTGCTAGGAAGCAATCCAAGCACCAGGTCTTGCTGTTACTACGAGTGCAAGGGCAGAGAAGCACCGTGCTGGAGAATGAGCAAGCAGTGCACAGTGTCGTCACCGTGTTCCTTCTCCATGCAAGGATTGTGTCGCTACAGCAGCTTTGTCAATAAAATGCTGGACCAAATGTGATGTTTCAGAAGCTGAAGATGTATTATACAGCTACGCTAAACAGGAGTCACCTTCTGAAGTACCACATGCCTGATTTTGTCACAGTTCAGATGCTGGAATGAGAAAGCTGCAAATTTCATCTAGCACAGAAAGTGCTAATACCATGAATGCATGCTTGAGGAGCTTTGCATGTTGGAAGCATGACAATTTAAACATAGTCATATCAATTCCAGCAGACAATCATCACTTTTTCTTCTGTTCAGGAGCAGAATACAGCAGTTGCCCAATAGGAGAAAGCAGTCTGCTTGAAAGAACCAGTTTGGTATTTCTAGGTTTCCACTCCCAAGCTCTGAGCTCGGGGCTACACCATCTCTTGACCATCCCACTGCCGCCCCAGAGTTTTGTTCTCAGAAAGTAGAGACAGGTCTTACAACTTCTTGAGCTCTCTTTTTTTAGTGGGAAGAGGGAGACTACTATTTTTATCTGTCTCCTCATTCCAGAGCAGTTTGTAATCTAATGTCAGCTCTGGACTAAAGGAGGAAGAGTCAGCTACTTCCAACACCTGTTAGCTCTGTCAGTGATCAGTCACAGATAGAACAGTTCCTTTAGGTTTCTTACAGAAGATGCATAGTATTTCTGTGAAAAAGAACACCAGCTCAAATACCAAGTAATAAATGAACTCTGGCAGTTTACTGCAGTGCATATCCTCACTCCCAAGATGTTCGTATGTTGCTGCTTCTGTCATTCTTGTTGAAGATACATAGTGTATCTTTTCAGGTACGTTAAAAACCTAACAGTAACAAATGAACTGTGGGCAACACTTACTTTTGTCTTCTGATAAATCAGATCTAGGAAGATCTAATCATAGGTTTTCTGAAAGTTGCAGGGAGTAGTAAGAGAGAAGACATACAACTTAGTGATAAAATTTTAGGTAAAATACAGGGCCAGGCAGATGGCTTCAATATTCACTCTACTTAATAGGTGAAATTTTCAAGTGGTCCACATGGAATATGTGAGATAAGAATGGAAGAATTATTTCAGTAGAAACTGAGTTTGGCAGAAAGCCTGTATTATACAGTGTTTTGCTCCTTTCAGCAGGCAATAGCAGGAGTTTGAAAGAGCAGGCTTAGCAAAGTGTGTGATTAGTAAGAAAAGCTTGTCTTTTCCCAACTGACACTACTTAAAGTTTGGGTTAAGAGCTGAATTTATACCCATCCCAAAACACTAGTTTATTTTTTTTATGCATAAATTCCTTTGTAATATGATTCTTCTGTTAACACTTTTTATCTTGAACTCTTGACGTAATTGTATTTGAAAGTTAAGTACAAATTTCTTGTAGAAATCCTTGTACTTCTGCTTCCTGTAGAAGTAGCTTTGACATCCTGCAGCATCAAACTGACTTACAGTATGTTTTGCACGTGTGAAATATTAACGTTTTCTCTCTTTCTATAGAAACCCTCCATCTATTTTTTCTGTCCAATTTAATTTTCACTATTTTTCTGTTATATGTTCTTTACATGATGAGCAGCTCAATGTTCTCATTCTGTGTGTAGGAGCTGTGCCGTGTCATCAGCCTGCTCTGCCCCATCCTTTAGGAGTAGTGATGAACAGTCATAGCTCTTAGAGTGGCACATCAGAATATTGGGACAGTCTCGGAGGAATGACACCCTAAAAGCACAGTCCAGAGAGCTCATCACTGACCTCACTGACCGGTGGTGCTTTGGGAAAACCTTGTGTTCTCCCTTGTGTAATTTTCCTACTTGGTTTTCTTAGGCACACGGGTTTGAAGGACATTCGATTGTTTTCTTTCCGAGGTACTGCCAGTGTCAGCGAAAGCTCAGAGGGAAGAGGCCTCACACGTTTGTGGGCAGATGAGAACATCATTTGTCTTGTCACTACCCTACCTTGCATGTGTTCTACATCAAGTCATCCCTTTTTGGGAGGTTATTTCTTTGCTCTCTGTATGACTGTGTGCTATGGTCAGCTTTTCCCAAAGGACCACAGATGTCTGAGCAAAGCATGAGATTTTAATCTTGGCACAAGAGTGTATTGCCTGCTGAGCTGCCTGTGCTTTTAGGCAGTTATAGTCTGTATCAGTGTGCCTCAAAGGCAGCAGTCTGGGGCCCGGTGCTTTTCCTCATTCAGCTGGACACACATGGTCATGTATATGCTTGCAACAGCATAAATTTGGGTATTAATTATCTGATGAGGACCTTGAGGGCACACCTGCTTTACCTGCTGTCTTCTTCAGTTCCCAGGTTCCACACCTGCAAAACATTTTTTCAGTCTGTTTGATTTTGAACAGAACCAGTTTTTGAAATACTTTGAATCCTGGAATCCTGCTTGGTGATTTCTCGATTACTAATGCACAGAAAAATACAATTTTAGTTTGGAAAAGGCAGTCATGCCAAGTTCATTGTGAGACTTTTAATTTCTCAATATCAGGAAAAGACATTTTTCTCATCTTAGTTTGTGCAAGAATTACACCAGTGTATAATCTTGAGGTAGGATATCTTTGTTTTTAAGTCAGCTTGCTGAAAAGCTCTAGTAGTTAGCTTCAAACATGAACTAGGAGCATTCATTCATCTTGCAGATCAAGTAACTGATTTCATAAGGTTTCGCATTCAATCTGAGATGAGGTACTTCAGGACTTTTGAAAAAGTGCAAACATATAAAACATACATACCTTCCCATATGTTCTAAGCCCCCTGTTTACAGTTGTGTAGGTCTAGTTGTAGTCCAGAGAGTTTTTCTTGACACAAGCTATTTAGTCACATGGTAGCTGGATTTTTCTTTGCCCAAAAGGTAAACTTCATTAAAAGAAGTTTGAACTATACTATTTTTATATCGCTTTTCCCCGTGTGTTTTAATTTTTGTAGTTTTCACAGGAATGTTACATGACTGAGGAAAGTTATGAAGCCCAGGAGGAACGTCTAAGAATGAACAAATGAATAATTTCCTGTCCTATTGGAAAAGGCTGGAGAGCCCTAGAATGAAAGCATTTGCTGTTACAGCTCGATTATACCAAATTGTCACTCTTCTGGGAGATGTCATACGGGAGTAAATTATTACAACAGCTTCTGTCTCAATTTGTTGGTAAAGAAAAAAAGCAATAAAAGTTCTTTTCCAATTGCAGTCGCTTGGGCTTCCTATCACAGATGAGCAGATACAGGAGATGGAAGCAAATCTGGACAACATTGACTTCAAGATGGCAGCAGAGGAAGAGAAGAAGCTGCGTCACGATGTGATGGCCCACGTGCACACCTTTGCCCACTGCTGTCCGAAAGCTGCAGCCATCATTCACCTTGGAGCAACTTCCTGCTACGTGGGGGACAACACGGTAATATAATACTTCCAGTTTCCTGCTTGCAGAGCTGGGCAAAACAAAGCTACAGTTGTTTATTTTATAGCTCTTTACAGACTTTTCTTTATAAAATAATAAGTGGATTTTTCAGACATTTTTGTTAATTTTACTGTTGGAGTTAATTCAGTTCTTTAACCTGGCTGCCCTAGGAAGGCAAGCTCCACTTGCCTTCTTTCTTCTGATGTGAAGCAAGATCCATCTGGAAACTGTTCCCTAACCTCTGTGTGCATGTTAAATATTCAAGGAGATAAGAGGGGAGTTGCAAACACATAAAGAAACATGTGAACTGTGTGATTTATCAGTTACACCACTGGGACAAGAGTTCACTGACTTACAAAGCAGGGACCATGAGCTTTCAATTTGTTCTTGGAACCCCTGTGTAATTCAGGGAAAAGCAAGCTTTTCAGCAGCCAAGAGAATGGATCTTTTAAGTGAAAAAGGAAGTACTACCATTCTGCAAAAGTGGAAAATATTTGTGAAAAACCTCGTTTAAAACAGTGCAAACGGAAGCCTCGTGTCTCAGTATATGTTGCTGTTCCACTGTTCAAGCCATTGCAACTTCACAGCTGCTTTTGTTGCATGAGAAGCTGCTGTGTGATTATTTTTTCTCTGCTCCTTTGCAAACCTGTTTAGCTTTTGGGTAATATCATCTTCCTTGTGGCACTTGCGCCCAGCTGTACCTCAGTCACAACAGGAGGAGTAAAGATGGCTGGTGCCTCATCAGTCCACTTACCCTTCTGCTGTCTTTAGCCTACAGTGCCTGTATTTTCCCCTTGGGACTATATGATTTAGTCTGTCATTTCCATGGGCAGTCCCGAGAACCTCAAAATAATCATTCATAGGCACTCGGTGGAAACAGGTCTTCCACCACTCATTATGACTTTCCATGGACAGTACAAAAGGAACAATAGATCCAGCATTTTTGTGATAAGCAAGTTCAGTGCAAGTTCTGTTACAAGAAGGAAAGCAAAGCATTTGTTTTAAGAGGAGACTTTTGAGTTAACGAAGCATAATCTGTGTCCTCTCTGAGAGAAACGGTCACATCTGGTCCTTTAGACACAGCCCAAAGTTCCTTTCTTTGCTTCTTTCAGGACCTGATTGTCCTCCGTGATGGGTTAAACCTGCTGCTACCCAAGGTGAGAAGGCTGTTCTGCAGTGTCTCAGAATTGGGGAGCACTCATGTCCTGTGCATAGCCTGTGTTGGGCTTGGATTTTCCTAAACCTTTGTGGGGAGCTACGAGGAGTTGTGTGTCTGGATTTTTCTCAAAAAAGCGAACAGTTCCCTTCCTTTCCTTTCTCCAGTCTTTTCCCAGAGCTTTTTTGCTCACAGTGGGAATTACAAGTCACTCCTTGTTTATCTGTGCCACAGGTACTAGTTTCAGAAAGCAGTTGTGTTGCTTTCAGGATTATCTTAGTCTTATCCTTAGCTATATTCCTAGGAGCGTGTCAGCATTCAAGAAACTATTTAATACAATTTTCTGAGGCCAAATATAGCAGGAGTGTAGTGCAGTGGTGTCTATCTGAATGAGTTGGCATCCAATTTTCCCTGGACTGTACATGTGTCAATTATACCCAAACCAACTTTATTTCTGACCAATTCCAGGAATAAAGGAAATACCCAAGGGTGAACCAACTGCAGGATTGGGTTGGGCATGCAGATTAGACTAGTTTGAGCTCAAGTCCAATGACTTGTGTTAGCTCTTGCTTCAGTTTCGTAGCAAGCAGAAATTGCATGCATGCCCTGGAAAACTGAAACACACCATATTCTACAATTGGAGGGGGCTGCACAATTGCCCCTCAAGGTCCCTCCCTGCACAGTTGTTTCCCTCCCCTTTTTCTCATAACATTGTGCTTAAGCATGCTGACTTCTGCTGTGTTGTTTGGGGGTTTTTTCTGTCTCATTCCACCTCTTTTCTATCCTTCCTGCTTCCACCAGCTCGCAAGGGTGATCAGCCGGCTGGCCGACTTTGCTGAGAAGTACGCTGACATGCCTGCTTTGGGCTTCACTCACTACCAGTAAGTAGCTATCAGCCTTCGCTTTCGTTTTGTTCTCTGTGCTTTCATTAAACTGACCTGCTACTGCTCTTTTGTCATCCTTTTTCCCATCTCTGACCAGTGGCAGTTGGTGGTTCAGGAAAGGCGTATATGCCTGACTCCAGCCTTGTCTCAGGAAATTGGACTGTTGCTTTGACTAGCTGTCAGCAGTTGCTTCAACACAGCTTCATATAGGATGACTTCCAGACAAACACAGATGTGCATATTCTGGGCTGTTTCAAAAACGTGTAACTGGGAACTGCACTAAGCCTGTCTTCCAGTCACATTTTCTTTGTTTTTTTCTAAGTTAGTTTCTGCTGCAGCCTAGAAAGTTTTGCTAATGGCTGCTTGTTACTGCAGATACTGAGTCAAAGGACAATGAGATCTGGGTGGTTATGTTCTTGGGGTAGTTAAATCTCCTGCGTCATGAAGACTGTTTTCAGAAGCATTAAACCGTACCATGAGCTAAGCCTGGATCTTCTACCCCAGTGATACAGGAACAGCAGAGGCAGGGAAATTACACACAGGTCGTGTCAGACTCGGTGTCTGGCACTTTACATTTCTCCCAAAGGAGAGTGAAAGCATCAGGTCAGGTCTCTGATTAATTGTCTTGCAGTACATGCAGTGTCAGTTCCATCAGCTCTAGTCCTAGGGCCCTCTTCTTCTACAGCTTCTTGGACAAGTATCTGTGTTAGTTTTATTTTGGCTTTTGGAAAGAGGACAGAGGAGTATTCAAGAAGTGTATACAAGGTGAAATCATAATTGATGCCTCAGCCTTTTCTGCGTCTTTTGTTAGTAGGGCCTTTGCTCCGTTTACAATCAGATCCATGTTTTCCCTAGCCTTCCCTTTGCCTGCTAATGTACTTCCAGAGGCCTGTCTTGTTGCCTTTCACATCCCACACTAAATTCATCCAGGTGGGTTTTGGCTTTCCTTGCCCCATCCCTGCAGTGTGGAACAGTGTCTTTGTATTCCTCCTGGATCGCCTGTCCCTGCTTCCAGATCTTACAAGCTTCCTTTTTATGTCTGAACTTAATCAGGAGCACCTTGTTCATGTGCATATGGTTTTTTAAAGTAGTATAGAGGTTTTCTTTGGAGTTTACATGGAAAATTTGAAATATTTCAATTTGTGGGTTCTACATAGTACCCATGTTTTCACCTCAGCACATTTGCAGGGGGAGCGAAGTGTAGCTGAAGCTTGCAGTTACTTATTCCAAGGTAGAGGTCTTACAAGAAGTGTTGGCTGACAGCGTTGTTGAAGTGTGTTTGCCCAGAGGCTGAGGAACACGTTTTTGTAAATAAGAAGAGGTTGCTGGGAGGAATCATTTAAAATCACAAAGTGAATGCAGATGTTCCTGTGCCTAGAAGTTCACACCAGTGCTGTGACTCAGCCAGGGTGCGCCCCGTGCCCTGGGTGAGCAGAACTGGGGTAGGGGACAGGTGCACCCCCAGTCTGTCACAGCCCCTGGGAGCCGGCAGGGGGCGCCCGTCTGGCACACGGACACAGAATTGCTGTTTTCTGGTAATGTAATTCTATCTAACTCCTGAAAGGAATGTTTGCATCTTCAGTACCATTATTGCCGACATTGGTACATCCTTCTGCCTAAGCCAAATCCTGCTAATTTCTGCTCAAATGGGTCAAAATAGATGAATCTGTAGGGAGGTCCTAGTGGCAGACTCAGCATTGAAGTGTGGTGCTTGTGCAAATCTTCAATGAGTTGTGTTCTTGATTGTTTTCAGACCTGCCCAGCTCACCACTGTGGGGAAACGCTGCTGCTTGTGGATTCAGGACTTGTGCATGGACCTGCAGAACCTGGAGCGGGCTCGGGATGACCTGCGCTTCCGGGGTGTGAAAGGCACCACTGGCACTCAAGCCAGCTTCTTGCAGCTCTTTGAGGGAGACCATAGTAAAGTACGTCAGACAGCCCAGGGTGCAGACTTAGTCTTGGCAATTTTCCATTCTGGAATGCTGTTTTCTTTGAAGGAACATTTAGATTCTGGCATTAAATTTACAAGGGCACCATGATCCCTCTGGGGGTCACTGACACAAGGCTCGGTGTTAAAGCAAGCAGCATCTGGGAAGGGATGTTTCACAGAAAGTAAAAGGTTTTTTGACAGTAAACTGAGAAAAGCAAAGGATCATTTTTGCTCTTGCTGACCTTACTGAGTTGTATTTTGAACTCTGTTTTATTTTTTGCTTCACCCCAAGGTTGAAGAACTGGACAGATTAGTGACTGCAAAGGCAGGATTTAAGCGGTATGTAACAAGCATTCCTAGCAGTGTATGACTCCTGCTGGTGCTGTTGACCCAGATTCCCCTGGTTGCCAAACTGACATCTGTGCTGCTGTTCACTTATTCCCCCTTGCCATCTTCCATTCCCAGTTGCATTTTCCTGCAAGAAATTTCACTTCCTAAATAGGCCTCTTCTATTTGTCTCCCTGTCAAAGCACAGCTGTCTATTTTCCCTCTGTTTACCTGTCTCCCACCTGCATGCTGCCCCAAGAAACTGACAGCCTGAATCCAAAGTTGTTTTTATCAGGGCAGAATGACAGCTCTCCGCTTCAAGAGCCATGTCACTCCTTGCTCAAAGTCTTGCAGTACTGTTGTGTCTGGCTGGAACACTTAAGTTCTGTGCTTATTTCTAGGGCTTTCATGGTCACAGGGCAGACCTACAGTCGCAAGGTGGATATTGGAGTCCTGGCTGTGCTGGCCAGTCTGGGGGCTTCTATACACAAGGTGAGCACCCTACTCATATACATTGGGAAGAGGGAGAAACGTTTCAGATCTTGAAGAAAAGGTGCTCATGGTGCAGAATGCTCTTCTCAAGAAATACTGATGTTCCTTGTTCAGCTGTCTTTGTGATCATGTAAATTCACCGCTGGGTACACGCCTGGTACTCAAACCTCAAAAATCTTAAGACTAGTGACAAATAAAGCAAGTTAACTGAGCAGATTCTAAGATGGGTTAACAACTCCCACACCAGATATTAGTCCAATCTATGCTAAATTGATCCCATTAGAGTGATGTGTGAGTTTTTGAATTTCACCATTTGCTCCTAGTTAATTGCCTTTCTGATTATGGTGTTATTCTCTCTGTCCTTGTGGGTTCCTTTCATTGATTTATTTCTGTTCTCTCTCTCTTCCTTCTCCTGGGCTAAAGTAATCTGTGGTATTTCCTTCTGTTTTGGTTTTTTTCCCAGTTCAGTGAGCATACATTATATGTGTTTGCAAATCACTATGTAATTTTGTTATGCATTTTCGGTGTTCTCTTCTGATCTGTCTTCCATTCCCTGCAAACATTTGCTCTTGCTGGAGTCCTGTTCTCATCTAATACAGTGGGCATGCTGGTTTCTTGACAAACATTTTTAGGCCAGGAAGTATGATTGCAATGTCAATTTTTTGTTGAATTTTTCACTGCCCCCAGTGTCTTTCTTGCACATAGATGCAAAGATTCTCCAAGAGCACTAACAGTAAGATATGTTGGTGTGTGTCAGTTTGGCTCTGTTTTGTTAATTTCTTATGCTTTCTTTCTAGATTTGCACAGACATTCGTCTTTTGGCCAACCTGAAGGAGATAGAGGAGCCTTTTGAGAAAGACCAGATTGGTAAGGGATGAGAGAGATTTCCTGGACTGGTGTGTATGTCTTTTCATTTATGTTGGTGTGGCCTTTTAAACAAACTTAGAAATGTCACAGACAGAAGTTGCTTTAAATTACCTGGAGATGACATTGTTAGTATTTTGGGTCCCTTTAAAACAAAAAGAAAGGGGGATGGAAAAAAAGGAAAAAGAAAAAACACCTTACCTTAAGGTTTCTGGATATTAAGTAATTAAAATCAGATTTGTATTTGTGCACTTCCTGTGTTTGGGAGGAGAGCAGAAGTAGCCATGTATGTCCCATTGCCTAGAGAGGAAGAGCTGGGTCTGAGGAGTGCTTAACCTTTTCCAGTCCTCATGAAACTGACTGGAAAATAGGTTTTCAGCTCAACTCAGCCTTTTTATCTTTATAAGCAGACAAGTTAGGAACAATGAAACTAGGGTGGACCCATTCACCCTTGCCAGAAGAATACTGATGATGTGATTCTGACATTGCTAGAAGGGGGAAAGGAAATGCAGTGTTTTGGCTCTTGGCTGAAAGTAAATTCAGGTCCCCTAAATAGTTATATAGAATTGAATCAGCAAATTAAGCCGTAGTCCTATCTAGGACTTGTACCATTCTGCATTCTGTGAATGATTTTAATATCCATTCACTCGGGCAACAGGCAGCAGTCTAACAATCTGACTTTGAAGGACAGTGTTACTGAGCAGATGGAGCCTCAAACACTGCTAAGATTACCATGGGTAGCCTAGAGAGATGGTGCTAAATACTACATTAAACAGTAAGACTATTTGTCCTTTTTATGTGGTAGTACTTCCATTTTGCAGAATTGCAAAAATGTCTTCTCACTTTTTCTCTGCTCACATTTGGATGTTTCTGGTCTGAAGGGGAAAGTGGCATTGTCATTTTCATTATTACATCGTGCCCTTAGAAAATTGTTGTGTTTTGAGACTTCAGTCAAAACTATGATTCCTGACACATTTTTCTTTCCTGGGGGAGGACCTTCATCTCTTCTTCCCGAGTGCACTCCAGCTGTTGCCCTGTTTGCATCCCTTTTCCTCCTTTGCCAGGTTCAAGTGCTATGCCTTACAAGAGGAACCCAATGCGTTCAGAGCGCTGCTGCAGCCTCGCTCGGCACCTGATGACGCTGGTGATGGATCCCCTCCAAACGGCCGCCGTGCAGTGGTTTGAGCGAACCCTGGATGACAGTGCCAACAGGTCTGTTTAGATTGTGCAGTGCAGCAATTGCAGATGGCCTTGTGCAGAGAGGTCCTTTGCTCTGTTTAGAAAATACTGCCTTGAAACTAAACCCACAAGATACCCCCTTGACAAAAAGCGGTCTCAATAGAACCTAGAGACTACAAACTGGTTTCCTCTGTAACATCAGATAAAAGCTTCTAGGTTTTTTTGAACGTCAAGATCTTCTGCTAAGTAAACCAGCAGTGAAAGGGAGGGATACAGGTTAATAAATTGCTTTCACAGTCTTCCTGTTTCAACAGCATAGTATTGCAGTACTCACATTTCTCAAATTTTCCTCCTTGTTTTGAATGTGGTTTTTTGACCCTGCTTTTTTTCACTTCTTAAAGAATAGTTCAATACCTTAACCCTCCAAATAATCTAAACAAACATATCTTAATTTTGAAAAATATTGTTCTTTACAAGAAGTAGTTCAGATCCTAGAGAAAGAGCACAATTACTCTACTTTTTTAAAAAATGTTTCGTGAAAATCTGTGCAGGTCTTTAGGATATTGCTCAGCAAAGTTTGCTTTGTTTTATGATTCCTCATTACAACTATTTTGTGCTGAGCAGAAGTTATCTACAATTATTATCAAGTAAATTACAGCAATTAAATTCAATGCTTCCATCTTTTATTTAGTACTAAATCTGCATAAAGCTCATACCTACCTTTGAAACATTTTAGCTTCGAAGTCATATTCTGTTGCAGAATTTGATCTCTTAGAATCTTAGAAATCTCTAGACTTCCAAGGTATGGCACCGGTGAAACAATGAACAGCAGCAGTTTTGGCTGTAGACTAGCATTAAGATTGCTGATGAGAATGTTATTTTTAAAATGTCTCCACAAATGTAATACCTGCATAAAATTTCAGGAAAAATAGAAGATTTTTCCCAAAGGGACTTTACTCCACAGCTCCTAGTCTCATTAAAATAAGAGCTGCATAGGCAGCAGAAAACAATGAAAATTTAAGAGATGGCATACTGGTTGATATGGTGTGTTTATTTCCCAATAGCTACCCAGTGCTGAAAGATGAACTGGAATGTTTCAAATTTCATTTTCATCTCATCTAATAGAAAGACTCATTTGTCCACTTCATTAATGAATTATAAAAATCTGTGCCCTGGATTTTTCTTGTTAAAGCTATAGTGTTTTGGAAGGAGAACAAGCTAGAGAAAGTTCAGTCAATCTACAGTCCAGAAAAATTGTTTTAAGACACTGTGATAGAACTGGAGGGCTTAGATGTAGCACAAGGTTCGAGAACCCAGGATATTTTATAAGATCACAGTTTAGAGTGGGCCAGGCCCTTCTGTCACAGATGGATGATGCTGTGTTTGCTGCACCATGACACAGAGCATTTTGTCTGATACAGCTCAGTCCCCACTACTCCTCTTGTTTCCCTCCTCTCCTTTTTGTCAGGAGCCTCCTTTGTGACCAGGAGCTGGTTTCTTGGAGGAAGCCCTCACCAAATGCATGGATCCCTTTAGAAGTGCCGCACTGAGCACAGCCAGGCACAGCATGAGCATGCAGCATGTCTTACTCCTGCAGGGTAGGATCAGTAGTAGACAGTTCAACATAGAACACACAGGGGAAGATACTGTAGATTGCTGCCCTGTTCCCTATCTGTGTAATCACGGAATTACCTTGGAGTTTTCTCTGTGTGCCTTCACCCTTTTGTCTCTCCCTCTCTAATAACCAAAAAGAAAAAAAAGAGAACAGCTCCAGTGTTAGGCCACAGTAAGGCTATTTACAGCATTATTTACAGAAACTGAAGGGTCTGAGGTGGACTGGAACATGGTTTTTGTTGCTGACCAGGGCTCTGGGTATGTGTGTTTCGTAGGCGCGTGTGTCTGGCTGAGGCTTTTCTCACAGCTGACATCATTCTGAGTACGCTGCAGAATGTCTCCGAGGGACTCGTGGTGTATCCAAAGGTAAAGCAGGAGATAATGGACTTCCTTGGTAATGCTACAACTATGCCAAAGTGTATAAAAATGCTCCCACTCCAAGGATTGCTTTTTTATCTGTTAGTTCAAACGGTTTCTGAATTTTGTTCTATTCTTGCCATGTTCTCACTGGTTTAGGACATACATGAAAGGTCTCTTGTGAGGTCAATAAAAGAGTAAATACGAAACTTCTCACAAAGGATATTTTTCCCTGAATTACAGAATGGATCTGTAGACTTTAGCAGCGAAATATACTGTCTAGACAGATCTTGTCCAGTCCTGTAACTTACTACAGGTTAAAAAAAAATTATTGTACCTCTTTTCCAAAGCAATGTCTCTTACAAGATATGGCTTCTAAGTATTATCAACTTCAATATCTGGATTTCCAGAGCTAAGTTCGAAATGAGAATTTGTCTTTGCATCATGGGGACAAACTTTTTATCAGGGCCTGTTATAATAGGACAAGGGGTAACAGTTTTAAACTAACAGAAGGACAATTTAGAGGATATAGGAAAGAATTTTTATTACAAAGAGGGTGGTGAAACACTAGAATAGGTTGACCAGAGAGGTGGTGGATGCCCCATCCCTGGAAACATTCACAGTCAGGTTGGACAGGACTCTGAGCAGGCTGATCTAGTTGAAGATGTCCCTGCTCATTGCAGGGGGGTTGGACTAGATGGCCTTTAAAGGTCCCTTCCAACCCAAACTTTTCTGTGATTCCGTGACCATTGTGTAATCCTAGAGATTCAAGGGGAGAGGAAAAAAAACTTCACTGCAAAGTTTTCAGTCATCTATAGGCCTTCTGTAATGCTGTTTCTTTTCTCCTGGTTATTTTTTGTGTTTAAGGTGATTGAGAGAAGGATCCGGCAGGAGCTGCCATTCATGGCCACAGAGAATATAATCATGGCAATGGTGAAGGCTGGGGGCAATCGTCAGGTACAAATGAAGTGTCTAAAATACCTTTGTCCACGGCCCGGTGTTTGTCTCCTGAGAAACAAATGTATCTGGGCTCTTGTCCTATCTCAGCTTTCTCTACTCTCCACCTGCTCCCATGGAGTTACTATAATTACAGTGCTGCTGCAAAGCCAGGCTCTGCTCTCTGAGGAGAGAGCACTTGTGGAGATCCCTATTTTCTGTTAGGAACACTGTGTGTTTGAGCTGATCTGGCTGGCTGTGCTGGAGAAGAGGGAGACCTATTTTTATATTTGATACTAGTAGGCGTTTTCCTTTTTTAAGTGTTTGAAGGAACTTGGAACACAGGCCAGGCTTCTTTAAATGGAACACGTTGGCAGTTGGCTACCTTATAAATTAAAAGAGGATGAATCAGTGCTATCTACAAAAAAGCAAGTAAGACCATCTGAACCACTCATTCATGTGTCATTCTTCCCTAACTCAGTATAGTATATTAACCACTTGGTTTATAGTCCTTCGTTCAGCTTCCTGTGTTCAAGCAAACTGTAATTAAATATTTTCCTTAGTAAATAAACCCAGACACAATTAGATTATATTTCCTTATCATTTATTTTCACAATTCAGGTCAAAATTGATAATCAAATTTCCATCTTAATAGAACACTTTATTTTCACTTACCTTTTAGATAGTAATTTTTCCTTTTATGATTATTTCCACATCAAGGACAGAAGTTAAACTTGCAAGAATAACGAAAGGGTTTGATAGGAGCTTTGAGCAGAATAGTTCTAGTTTTCTGAAACACTTGTGGCAAATCACCCATTATATTAGTCAGGAAACATCCTTTTTCCCTTTTTTTTTCCCCCTGTGTCTCTGATGTCAGTGGGTCAGTGAGTAAGCTTCCTGACTAAATGCATTAAGGGTCACATCATGTGAATCACATTCTGTGGTTCATTTGTGTCTCCTGTTGACCTGCCTTCTGTCTGGTGCTGTTTAATTGCACACCTATAGGGCTTAGTACATTTGTAGAAGGTGTTCATATTCCCATTTGTATGTTCTGTTTTCCTGTGCTGGGAACTTTGGAACAGCGCATTTTCTAGGCTTTCCCACCTCATAGCACAGAAACTTACTTCCCCGCTATTCCACAGTTCCCACCCCTAAACATCCAGAGGATAGATATGTTCACCTGAAGCAGGTCAGTGCTGAAGCCAAATGACATTTGGATGGAGGAAACAGGAGAATTTTTGTCCTAATTGTAGATCAAGGATAATACGTTTAAGGAGGAGATTCTTGCCTAGCTGTGAATGCAACCTCATAGCTGTATTTTAGGACCAGCATGACAATATGTGATTTTGCAGGTGGTACCTGACTACAGTTGGGTTCCCTTGTTCTTACCAATGATTCCAAAGGAATGGGTTTTTTTGTCAGTACATCCTTATGTAAATCATGGTTTGCAAAGTCTCACTGCTTGTTAAGTTGGACAGATTCTTTTCCCTTTTCCCAAATCTGTAGAGGTTTTACATGGTTTACAGTTGAAAAAAAAAACCTATAGTGACTCAGAGTATTTGGGAAATTTAAAGAAGTATAAATGATTCCAGTGTCATTAGTTTATGTTATAGTTCAACAGGGAGTGTACGTGACATTTGGACTGTTTTAGCCTCAAAGGGCAGATATGAAAGCATGAAGAAAGTCTTTTTTTAATGTAGTGGCATGAGAGACTGCAGTCCAAACTGTGTCTTCTCTTTGCACTGTCCAGGGCAATACTCTTCAATATTTTTCCCTCCCACACAAGTTGGTGAGATGAACATGTGCTGTCAGTAGCAATGGAATGACTTTTCCCATCTTCTTCCCCCTGTGCTTACAGGATTGCCACGAGAAGATTCGTGTTCTCTCTCAGCAAGCAGCAGCTGTTGTGAAACAGGAAGGGGGTGATAATGACTTCATTGCCCGCGTCCGTGCTGATCCTTACTTCAGCCCTATCCATAAACAACTTGAAAGCCTGTTGGATCCCTCCTCCTTCACTGGACGTGCTCCTCAACAGGTAGTGGGAAGAGGCTGTGGGTTGTAATGCAATGTGTAGTTAATTCCTGCATCCTTTTTGTATGCTACAGAGTGTATATATTATGTAACTCTGGCCATACTACTAAGGAAGACACATTTCTCTCTTTTGATTTCCTTGGCTTTCTTGTCTTTCTTCCCTGTGGCTTCACACTTTTGACCCTGGACGTACCAGACTGTTGGGTGTCTTTGGGAAAGAGAGACCCCAGTGAGACAAGCAAGTCTCAGTGGGGAGGAGGAGGCAAGCCCTTTTCCTAATTTTATTTTTCTCATCTTGAACAGGTGGCAAAGTTCCTGAAGGAGGAGGTTCGACCAGCACTGACTCCATACCAAAGCAAGATGGGTGGGAAAATTGAACTGGCACTTTAGGTATAGTCTGCAAATGTGTGTGGGCACAGGAAGATAATAAAAGCCTTATTGACCCAGGTCTATTTACTGTGTCATGTTATTTTGGTTCTCTACAGTACATTTAACCCCCAGAGCTAACAGCCACCTTGATTCCAGACGGGGTTTTCATTCTTTGTCTGCTGTTTGGTCAAGCCTCCATCAATAGTGTGTTGAGTTACTGAGAAACACTCAATTGTGACAAGGTAACTTTATCACAGCACCTTTCATTGGTCCCTCTCAGAGCACTGTCAGCTCTTAAACAGCAATGCCAGGTGCTGCCTGACATTCGTGTAGGACTGACTTGTTGAAGAGCAGAGGTAAGAGGAGCTGAGCCCACTCCCGTTTTCATCTTTCCATGCCCTGAAACTTTCTCCACTGGTGTCTCAAAAGTTGATAAAAGTTTGTCCTGGCTTTCAGAGTACTGTAACTTGGGGGGCAAACAGGCCAAAATGTTGGAAATAATGAAAGAGAGAAGTCATGGAACTTCTTGGCTCATCAAACAGGTGCTCCTTCAGTGCTCCTTTCCTAGTTTAATACTGCAGCTCTGGCTCTGTAGCTTCTGAAAATCATATTTACAGGTGTGGGTAAGAAACCAGTCATTGTGTTTTGGCTGTGATTGTGGTCCTTGGCTGTAGGTGCTTGATACTGAGGGGCAGGTGGACTCTGGCATGTGAAAGTTGTTCTCTACTACAAGTTTTGTCTGATAAGGAAAGAAAAAAGATAATGGAAATTCATCAAATGCCAGAGAAATTCAAGAGCTTCAGGTTTATTTCTGACATGAATGATCTGTTTTGTAATGTCTATGCTTTACTGGGCATTCAGTACTGGATCAAACTCTTCTCCCTTTGACTTAAACTGGAATAATTCCCTTACCTCTTCTTCCACTGTTATTCCATCACAGAGCACTTCCTCTGCTTCAGTGCAATAGAAAAGCTCCCTCTTCCCTCTTATTTATTCAGACTCTCAGAGATGACACCGTAAGGATTACCTGATGATTTTTGAAGTGTGGTTGCTGAAGAGAAATAAGCAAAGCAGAACTAACTGAAAGAAGGTACCTGCTGTCCTTCAGGCCACCCTTGTTGAAAGAGGATTTTAAAATACTGTATGTTTTAATAAGGCTTGTCTTTATGAAGGGGGAAGCTTCAGGCTGTAATCTTCCATCGAGATTGCTCTGGCTTTACCTTGCCCCTAGAATATGGCATTCAAAATGTCTCAAACATTTGTGAGTTTGATGGTGTTTAAAACGTTTTGCTTGCTTGTGCTATTAACATTTAATTAGCCATCTGTTTGAAAAGGATAACTCTAATTGAACCCTTGTAATTTTCAGGCTATTACTCAAACGGATAGCCAAGAAAGGAAACAGACAGATGCGTAAGTCTTCCTTCTTTGGAGGACTTCTCTTTGGAAGTCTTCTCCTCTTTCCTCCTTAAAAACAAACAAACAAACAACCCTGTGTGGCGAGGAGGAACAGCTAATGTATCTTTTCTCATCATTGGAAATGAATCTTTGTCAGGTAGAGGCTGCCAGCTGTGAGCTGTTGGGCTTGTTTTCCTGGAAATTTAAAAAATAGCAACTGTTACAGAGGAAACGTCATCCTCCTAGAAAACTGGCATGATGCGCAAATCCTTTAGGAGACTTCTACTTTCCCACAGAGTTGGCAGTGGCACCAGACAGATTAATTCTCCCCTCTGCTTGGTTGTTGGGAGGAGGTCACCAAGCAGTGCTTCAGCTGTACAGCTCTTGATTCTCCCCCTGTACTCGGCACTGGTGAGACCACACCTTGAGTACTGTGTCCAGTTCTGGGCCCCTCACTTCAGAAAGGACATTGAGGTGCTGGAGCAAGTCCAGAGAGGGGCAGCAAAGCTGGTGAAGAGTCTGGAGCACAAGTCTGATGAGGAGCAGCTGAGGGAGCTGTTGTTGTTTAGCGTGGAGAGGAGGATGTTTAGGGGAGTTGTCACTCTCTACAACTACCTGGAAGTGGCCTGTAGCCGGTGGGGGGGGCAGCTTCTTCTTCCAGGGAACCAGCAACAGGATAAGGCATAGCCTTAAGCTGCATCAGGGGAGGTTCAGGTTGGACATTAAGAGGAATTTCACAGAATGGGTAATTAGACAGCGTGGCAGAGTCACCATCCCTGGAGGTGTTTAAGGAAACACTGGACATGGCACTCAGTGCCATGGTCTGGTTGGCAAGGTGGTGTTCGGTCAGAGGCTGGACTCTCCACGATCTCAGAGGGCTTTTCCAACCTAATTGATTCTGTGATTCTGTGACAGCTTCCTGAGGCCAGATCACACTTTGGCCTATTCGGTGCACGTCCCTGCAGCCCGTGCCTGTGGTGAGTAGAGCCACCCCGCCGCCTCTCCACGCCTGCCCGGCCGCGCTTCCCGGCCTACAGCCCCCGCCGCGCCGCGCGCCGCCGCCCGCATCCCGCGCATGCGCCTCGGCAGCGGCGTGTGGGGCCGCCGGGTTG
>VZRR01007576.1:517805-600815 GCA_013398015.1 Oreocharis arfaki
CCCCCTGCCCTGCTCCCTTCTCGGGCGGAGTGGAGGCCGAGGGCGCCGGGGCGGCCCCGCTGCTGGGGCTGTGTGCGGGGCGGGGGTGCGCGGCCGCGGCTCCGCTCGCCGGGCTGGTGCGGGGGAGCAGGGAGGGACCCCCGGCCCGCGGAAGGCTCCGCGCCCCGGCCGCGCTGACGCAGGGTCGGGCTCCGGGGAGTGACTCACTCTGTGCTTCTCCGTCAGGGCTGCCCGGGGCACGTTCTCCCTGCGCCCCGCTTCGCCCGGCTGGGCTCTTCCCTGCTCCCCGGGACGTGCCTCTCCTCTAACCCGCCTCTTCTGCCTGGGGCTGCGGCTCCCGGGGGTCCTGCTCTGCCATACTCATCTGCTCTCCACGCCTGCGCCTTTTCGGAGATGCCCCAGAGGAGAGACAGTCTGTCTCCTGTCTGGCTGGGGGGAAGGAACAGTCACGAAATAGAGATGGAAATATGGCAGTATCCTCTAGGCAATGGGCACAAATAGACGTGCTGCAGGCCCTGTGATTGTCAGCTGTAATAAATGTTAAAAGGAGAGCAGGAGACAGATGTAATTCTTCGTAGCTGGTGATGTAAATCCAAGAGAGTGAAGAGCCACAGTCACGCGGATTTAAATCTCGTTGCAGGCAGTGGCTGTGGGCTCCGGGACGGCTCTTGATGTCTCTTCACAGAACTGGTAAGGGCGGGACAGAAAAGATTTCCTCTGTGTCGGCTTTGCTTCCCTCCTAATTTTTTTGAGGGATGCCTGAAATTAAGCAGGTACTTTCCTTCTAGACAAGTCAGTTTAAGTATTGGTGTGTGGGGAGTTTATGTGATGTCATAGCTTCCTTCTTCATGATGTCTCAGCCCTACTCTGCATGGCTTGCTATGATTTTTTTTTTTTTTTTTTTTTTTAAGAGGGAAAGTGAGAATAAAGTAAAGCAGTGCCTTGAGGAAATGGAGGATCCTTTAATGCAAAAAGATGGGAGAGCAAAGCAGTCTTACTGGAATTAAGATCGGTGGGTTTTTAGTAGTGCAAGACTGGGTCTTAAAGTCACTCAAGGAACTGTCAGGCTAGCAGGAGTGGGGCACTGCTGTGCTTTTGCTGAGCTGTTGATCAGAATACTGTTGCTTGCTGGATAATCTGAATTCTAGAATAGTTTCTCAGCTGCTACAGGGTCTAGAGTGGTGGCCTGGGTCACTACTGAGGTCACCCAGCTGCTACAGGGTCTAGAGTAGAGCCACTGGAACAAAATTCAGTTTCATTATTTATTTCTGGATCCATACAATATGTGTGTGATTGTACCTATGCAGAAACAAAGGCTGAATTCCTACTCTGGAGAATTCATAAAGTAAAAGGAAAGGAAGAGGGTGAGAAGAGGCATGACATGGAATTAAAGAGGTCAAGGTGGGCACTGTTTGGGTCCTGTTAATACATTGTTTATTCTGTATTTAACAGATTAAAATTATAGGTACTGCCTTTCTTAATTCCTGTTTATAGTATTTTGATAATGTGGTTTGATGTTCTTAGGGAGATGTCATTCATAGTGATTCTTCTTCTGAAGAAGGATGAAGAGAATCCCTGAGAGGCAGCAGGGAGGAAAGGCATATTTCTGGAGGAATTGCACTGGTCAGGGAATGATAGGAAAAGTACTGCACACCTACTCAGGACTGAAATAATTCTCCAGTTTTAGGGGTCTCTGTTAATGTTGTTTAGGTTTTTCTTCTTTGCTGTGCTTTTAACCTGTCCTCTTCCCACAAGATGGGATCTTTTGCCAGTCTCTGTGTTCTAAAGGACCATGACAATCTTAAAAAACAGGCAATAATCAAAATATTTAGCTTTTAAAAAGCTTATCTAAGGTGACATGGTAACAGTAGAGATGGTTGGTTAAGAGATCTGTGTGAGAGTTGCCAGTCTTAGTCCCGTTCTTGGTGAATTGATTCGTGTGTTGCAGAATTGTTTCCCATGTTTGGTATTTGGGATGCTTTGACAAAGGAATTGGTGATACCATGTTTGAGGCAATAACTGTTTTGGAAACGGTTGGAATGATGCCTGTTCCTGGCTGTTAATTGCAAACTTCTTACCAACACATCAGAAGTAACAAAAACTTTGAAAAAATAAATCCTAAGGAGCACTGCAACTTTATCTGCAGTGGTAAAGTTAAAGTGCTTTATATTTTGGTGTATGTGTTCCTACAGCTCTTCTAGCTAAATCAGCAATGACCCTTGCTGGTGATCTGTATCACGCTGGTTATTCTAGATCCTACCATAATTCCAGTGGATAAGATACAGAGAATTTGCAACCATCCAGTAGGAGGAGGTAAACAAACAGCTTCATTCTGTGAGTGCGGTGTCCTAAGTGTCCCTTAAGAGATGGAGAGGTGTTGGTACTTCAGGTTTGTGTCCTCAGCCACACAAAGACTTGCCTAAACTTCTTTCTCTGCCACTTTTTATCACAGGGTCAAGGGTTTTGATACATAAAGCTTACACAGGGTGAGTATGTGGGAGCACTGGGGAAAATCTCACTTGTCGACTGTGTTACTGTTGACACCAGGTAGGGAGGAGAAGGATGTTGTCTTGCCACATTTGTTTTGTCTTTGAGGAAGTCTCAGATTTTTTTAAACTGGAGTGCAACAAGTTACATTGTTGTACAATTGTTGTACAAGAGCGATTTTGTTTCTGACTTAAGAAAAACACCCTGGGAGAAATGCAAACACGCTTGTTTTACGAGATAGTTGAAGAGAAGAGACTATATTTGTATTAGTATGACTACAAGAACTGTTGTTACTGCCCAGTCAATGCTGGCTGGGAAATAGTTGATGATTCAGAGATGAAAGAAAAAGTCCATAACCTGGTAGTCCTTTTTTTCTGGAGAAGAAATCTTCCTGATCCCCGGAATCAGGAAATATCAGAGGTTTTGTCTTGTTTTGTTACAAATGTTAACAATCATTGTATATTTTGCTTTTTTTCTTCTTAAGTTATCTGTGCATATAAATTTCTGCAGGAGCAAGATCTAAGTAGTCCAACATGACATGCTAGATAAGAGCTCTGCAAACAGTCCTGAGAGGTGTTTTGAGTGTTACTAACCTCTTCAGAAAGTTAAGTCCTGTAAAGACAGAGCCCTGAAGGAGAAAAGTTTTGAACGCTGTGGGATATACTTGCCTTGAAAGCCATTTTCTGGAGCCAAATGAAGCGAGACCTGCTTAGAGTCCTGCAAAGTAAATCTGACTTTTTTTGCAAATACCAGAGCAAATAGAAACAAAACAGAGCTACAGGAGAGTGACCTGAATCGAGCCTTCCCTGTGCCTCACCGAGGTAACAGCAAACCCTGACAGCTGAACCTCTGCAAATCCTCTGAGGCTGTATCAAGGAAGAGCTGTTCTTCAGGCCCTTGTTGCATTGTCACTGGAAGCAGTAGGATGAGACCAGCCTGAGAATCAAACTTCCACCTGTGTGAGCCTACAGGGCTGGTGGTGGAGAGAGCCTTGGGTGGCACTCCTTGTCACCATTCGGGACAGGAGTGCGAGATAAAACACTTCATCATGCCTGACTTTAAGTAACTGTCAGTAGTGTCCTTCAACCTTTCTCTGTTCGGTGCAGCCCTACATCTCTAACAGAAATATTTTCTTTCCAGCTTCTGTAGTCAAGTGAAACTGGGCAGTTGTGATTGCTTTCCACAGATATTTCATAAATAGTTTGTAGTCTTGCAATGGACCAGAAGGTAAAAAACTCCTCTGAAAATTTTTTGAGGAAACTGATTTCTGTAGAGTTCTGCAGAAGTGCCCTGGTCCTGCACCATGCTTAGTTGGGTGAAAGTGCCCATTTATTGTGCAGTACTTGACTCTCATGGAGGATATGTTTGGGGTCTCCTTAGACACTAATCAGAAGCCTTTGGTTTATATTTGCATAGTGGTGTCTAGCCTGGAATTGCCTTTACCCTAAGTCTTGAAGACTTAGGGTGGCTGCACGCCTGCCTTTTTTGGCACATATGGGTTTTCTTGCCTCTGTGTTGGAAGCAAGGAGAATTTTACAGTGCAGAAAGGGTGAACACCATGCTAGTTTGTATCCTGGCCTCTTTTTCTAACTTCATTCGATGCAGATAGAAAACCCCAAAAACTGTTGTTCCCGTACTCGATTGTAATCCTCCTGTGTGAGTTGCAAGGAGCACTCTGTATTCTTTCATGTGTCTTTTCACCACTCCAACAATGGGAGTACTGGGAAAATGGAAACTCCTCCTCTGATCCCAAGGGTCTTGGCTAACAAGAGGTTCTCCATAGAGGTGCAGTTCATGCTTAGCTGGCATGCTGTTTGCTTTGGAGCCAAGTAAATAAAAGGCAGTTCTGCTCTGGAAATGAAATATCTGTTGATATGTAGGAGACATCTGCATTCTACATAAGTAGGTGTTATGTAGGGCTTTTTCTGACACAAAGCTGACACACTGAACTGTGATCAGGAAGTCCATCTGTGGTCTGTCCGTCCAATGCATAAGCGGTAGGAAGCAGGATTCTGCTTTTTCACATCCTTATTTTCAAAATGGAGATGCAGTGAGAACAAAACTGAAAGTTACTTGTTTTGTTCCTTTTGTGTGAACTGGCAGTGGTTCAGCAGCTTCAGCTCCACTGGGGCTCTCTGTCATTGCAATGGGCATCGCTGGACACCAAGCAGTGCAAGGAGCAGAGCTGTTGCATGGAAGTACCTTTTAGTTACATTTCTACTGAATTACATTTCCAAAGAGGCCAGGAATCTACAAGGTGCTTTATGGCAGGAGACACAGAGTTCCAGTTTACCTTTTGCTGTCTCTGTTGCTTTAGTAGTGCCCTGAGGCAGCTAGGAGGAAACACTTTGCCCTGCCACCTTCTTGCTGTCAGTGTGTGATCCCAGTTGGTGACTGGGCAGCACTGGAGTCCTGGGTGGTGCCTCTGCAGTCAATGACGTAACCTGTCAGCAGCTTGCCCTCCCGCCTGCCTGCCCACCTGGCTCTGCAAGTCTCCCCCTTGCTGCTCTCCAGGTCTTGCATCCCTGTTTGAGATCTGTCCTAGGCTGTTGGTGTATCTCTGGTTCACTTCCAGTGCCACCAGGAAGTGGACTGAGGGCAGTTAAAGTTCCAAGCTCTTCATTCCCAGTCATGTTGTCGAGAGGAAGCGTGGAGGCCACCTCAGCACCTCCTGCCTGCATTTGTATGTGTTCCTCAACACCCAAAGTAGTGTGGGGCTGGTCGGGGTTTGTAAGCCTTGGGCAGAAAGTTGGGATGAGCCAGGTTCACTAACACCATATTGGCTCCTCAACCAGGGTGTGTCGGTGTGGGATTCCATTTTTTACAAAGCCAGAGTGTGAGGGCCAGAAATTCTCTGCATCTTGTCTGCCCCTTGGTCGGGTGTGTGGCTGCGCTTTGCTCACTTACATATTTGTGAAGCTGGAGTTTTCTTCTGACTCTGTGTGCAAAGCAAATATTGACTTGTGGACTAAAGGCATTTGCAGCTCCAGGATATGCCTTTGCCTCACCTGAGGGAGACACTGATGGGGGAAGGGAGGGAAGGCCAAGGGCATCTTGCTGAGAGTTTCCCTTGGATGTTTCATTGAACAAGTCAAGATTTTAATTTGGAAAATGCAAGTTTTCTGATTGTGAGAGAATGAAATTGAACTGCCTGATTCATGCAGAGCTTTTGTCTGATTTCTGAGAGAGGGAGATGTTAAAGTGGATCCAATCTACTTGGGATTTCAAAAGCTGAACAGGAAGAGGCTTCTAGAACTACATCTAAGTGCATAGCCTCCTGATGGCTACTGTGACTTTCAATCAACTTTTCTCTCTTCCAAAGCTTTTTTTCTTAATAAAGGAAGAGAATAGAGAGCAGTGGAAACCAGCTGATAGTCCAGAGGTGGCAGTGAGATTTACTGCATGCACTGTTACTTTCTGTTCATTAAACATAAAGGAAAACAGAGTTTTTCCCATGCTAACTCACTGTCAGAAGAGGTGTTGTAACTGTCAGGACAGAGTGCAGATCTTGTAATGGTGGATGAAAATTATTTTAGAAAGGACTGTTATGCTTGTTCTTCTCCTTCTGATGATACTCAGTGGAGGCTCCTGCATAGTTACTGGTTGTACAGTTCTCAGGATACAAAAACATTGCTTGGTAAAACGTTTGTCTTCTGCACAGTCTGCTAGAGGTATGTTGCTTTTTTGTTGTTGTTTTTTGTTGCTAAAATCAGTGGGGGAAGAACACTCCTAGGAAGAAGTTTCTGTCCCAAAATAAAGATCCTACTGAAGGGTCCAGACAGCATCATTTTGTGCTTAGCACATCCAGGCACTACCACCACAGGCTTAGGTGGAGATCATGTGCCAAAAGAGGCCAAGCAAGTAAAACACAGGCAGCAGGGGATTGCTATCTGGTGTTTGCCAGGAGCCAGGTAATTGAAATCTCTCATACTACAGCTGTGGGGGAAGAGCCAGTGTGTCCAGAGGAGGCACAGAATTACCAAGTGGAAGTAAATTTGCAGGACTCCTTTGCAACCATCAATTTCTAAAGGACACCTGCACTGAAAAATAAACTAATTTATATAATTCTGATTGGTGTGTGTTTGCAACTCCAACGAAGGTGTTGCAGGTGGAGTTCTTCAAATGGTTGTTCCTGATGCTGTATGCGTGCTTCGTTTGCAGTCTTCTTTTTCAGGTACACACATTCATTGCATCTGTCTTCTAGCAGGCTGGAATCAGTGGTGGTGTGATTTGTTTTGGACTCTGAATTCAAAAAGTAAATCTGTGAAAAACAGGTATCATTTGCATTTTAGCAAAAAATACATTTATTTCAAAATGTGAAGACTACCTGTTGTGTGACCAAAACTGCTTGATATGAGAAACTTAAATTGCCTTTAAACATGGGAGATGCTCCTTAATGTGTGGGTGAAACTGGTTTTAATTTTGTAGTACTGAGGGTTTGGGAGTTGCCATTAATATTTGTTGGATCTGATGTGTTTTTTCCTTTGTATTTCTTACTGTTGCTTGTTTTCAGAAGTGTGTACATTGCAAATAACACAGCAATTTCACACATGTGGTTTCATAAGCTTTGTGGAGCCCCTTTTGTTACTTGCTGTCTCCTGGCTTGAGAGTTGCTTTAGGTTTATATTCCTCAGTCAAAGGAAAGACCTTACTATGTCATTCCCATATACCAGATATCCTCTTCCTCCTCTTGGCTCACACTGGGTGGTGCCTGGCTATGTCAGGGAACCTTCTTCCCAGTTCCTGTGATGCTGGAAGGGCTGGTGTGCAGGGGCCTCAGCACCTTCTCTTGGAGACACCTGGCTCTGTGGGCAGTGCCCAGGGCAGTGCCTCCATGTGCCACAGCAGGAGCCTTCCCTTGGTGTGATTCATGCCTCTGACCCTGCCCTTCTGCACAACCACACCAGCAGCAAGGTAAGCCTCACGCTCTCTCTGGGCTCTGTCCCAGATGGGTGCTTGCAGGAAGGTTTCTATGGGAACCAGGGGCAGGAAAAACCTGCCCACCAAGTTCAGTGCCCTAATGTCAGGGACAGGAGAGCAGGCAAGGGAGGGATCCTCAGCAAGGCGGAGGCCAGCGTGTGATGACGTGGACAAGGGAAGGTGTTCCATCTGCTACGCCTGTCTTGGGACAAGGACTCACTCAGCACTCTCCTGCCCCGTTTCCAAGCACCGTGGTTAATTCCCCCATTATGGGTTTTTTTCTCAGCCACATGCCTGACACCCTGGCCTAGCTCTTCCATAGCAGGTTGGGTCAGCAGTGGCTGTACATGCAGTGAAGGTTATCAATGGCTGAGGGGAATCCCTGCTCTCAGGCTGGAGGCTCTGAGGATGGGTTCGACACACAGGCAATGAGAAGTGTGGCAGATGTACCACGTGGTGACTGCATTCCTGGTAAAAGTCATTGGAAACAGGGTTAACTGGGCTGAGAGCAGACAGGGGAGAAGGACACCTTGCAGGCTCAGGAACAAAGCAGCTATGGTTGCAAGCCTGTGAAAAAAGCATCAAAATACATTCACAGTGATGTTGAAAGGAAAGTAAGTATTGTCAGCTAATTTACCTGCTTGGGGTGCACGCTGTGTGTGTTCCCATGTAATAGGAGTATGCAGATGCTCATTTGGTAATTGTTGTTATGTCTTCAACTAACAGAAGAGTTGGTGCTAAGGGAACACATGGGACTAGAGTGATTGGGAAGAACAGACAAATGTTTACAGAACTGGTGGATATGCACCTGACCATCCTGTGGACAGCATTACTTCTCAGAAACAAAAGCTGGATTTTAGGTTTTTTGTTTGTTTGTTTCTTTGTTATTCTTTTTGCCCTAAGAGTTGGTGTCAGAATGGCATAGAGTGTCTGCTCATCCATGCTGGCCTTTCTCCAGCAGAGAGCTGTTTAAATCTGTGAGGAGGAAACCTTATCATTTGTGTTCCCAGACACAGATGTTTTTTATGCTTTTGCAGTGTTGTACAGCTGCTTATCTTGGAGTGCTGTAGCAAGTCGCTTCCTGGCTGCAAGTGCTCACTGGAAAGCTCACTGAGATGCAAAGGCAATATAACCTTGTACTAATCAGCACTGTGAAACAACTTGGATAGGGCTTGTGGGATGAATCCTTGGGGTTCCTCTTTTTAGCACCTTACAGTTATAAGTAGCTTTACTGAAAAGGGAAGCTGGAAAAGCCATCCTAGATGTGCAAATGTTAGTTTCTCCCAGGTTCTTTCCCAAGGAAGTGTGAGTGACTGATATATCCTAGCACTGGCTTTATCTGCTTCATAGAGCTGGTTCTTGCCATCTCCCACACATGAATTGTAAGGTTGATCTTAGAGTCCAGAATCTCTCTCTTTGACTACTGAACTATTCCACTGTTTTCCTGGAAATCCCCATAAAAATCTGCTATTAACTTGTGTCGGAAAAGCAAGGAGGGGAGTTCTATCACCTGATTTAGTTCAGAGGAGCCTGGTTCCTGACTCGTTGCAGAGGTACTTGATAGCATCTTGTCCACATTCACATCCTTCAGGGAGTTGTATTCCACAGCCCTACACACGTTACTCCTGTGCTTTGTGGTGCTACTCTGAAAATCTATTTTGGACTTATTGCATCTAATGATACCCCCTTAAACATTTTTCACCATTCTTGCCCCTTCTTTGTGGTTAGTGTCTTCAGAGAATGATGATGTATGGTGTGGTTTTTTAGTTTACTTAATTTAATACAGGACTCACAATATGCAATGGAAAAGGTGTTAAAAGTTGACTTGTTTTTTGACATTCTTTCAACCAGCAACGCTGTTATTTTCACAAGAAATTTGGCAAATGACATTGTGCTCTTTCTAGCTGGTCAGTAGGTATGAAACCAAAAGGAAATTCCAATCTCTGGACTTCATTTCTTGTGGCGGTGGAACTTAAATACTTGGGAATTTAATTTTCACGTGAGCAAGTTGTGTGTGAGGGGTCCGTCAGTCCCCCACCATGTTCTTAGATGCTAATTGTATTGTCTCATCACCCTTTTTTTCTTTTTATAACAGGAGTGTAACGTCTCACCTCTGTGGACAGCATTTCTGGACCTGCTGACTTCTGTGCCACTCAGCCTTTCCTAGGGCAATGTCAGGTGAGCACACAGAAATGGCCACAGTATCTTCGCATTTGGTTGCTTGCTCTGTCTTCAGCTGAAACTTCATAACAAAGGTTTCTAGTTCCAAGAGCCATTCTTTACATGAACGTACTTTCTGGTCAGATTGAGAGAGAAGAAACTTTGTGGCCTAGCAGCCTTTTCACTCATGGCAAACTCAGTTCCTTCTTTTACCATGCAGAAGCTTTTTCAGCCACTGAACAAAGAGGAAGGAGGAGCTTGAAATGTGGTCTACCTTCCTCGTTTTTCATGAAGATTTGCTTGGTTCTGTTCTTGTCCCAAGATTTCCCCCAAAGTGAGTGGCTCACAATGACTGTGAGAGATTTTTGGTGTACAGTGGTAGCTCTAGGGCAGGCAGAATGCTGAAGAATAACTGGAGTTCAGTTGTGGACTTCTGAGATACAAGCTCTACTAAAACTAGGTCTTCTCCTTCTTAGAGAAGGACTTTCAACTTTCCCACCCTGTGCTTTTTTCTAAGCCTTCCTTCCTGGTCCAGTTGGTCATTTCAGGGCACCTAACCCTGGAGGAGGCTATGCTTCAAAGCCAAGTAAACCTTTGTCGTGCTGATAGAACAATAGAAGACTTGGGACATGTTTATCTGCTTCAATTGCAAGACTTGATGTCTGCTTGTTTTCCAAGGGAAGCTGTTCACTGGCACTCTACCTGAGACTGGAAGGGTGCTTGTCTTGAACACAAAAGACCAAGATTATAGGCATACTTTAATTGCTGCAGCTCTCTGTACACAGTGTGACAATATCCCAGCCCGCTGGGAAAAAAGGGAGCAGTTGAGCATCTTTCTGAGGGCTTTGATTTTCCGTTCTGGTGCCTGGGTCACAGAGTTTCAGAGAACTCTGGAGTGCTGCTGGTGCTGGTCCATAGGAGGCATTTACTTCTGCAAAATAATATTTATTTGGTGATGATTCCCCTGGCTTGTTGCTGATCACACAGCATTTCCAAGCAGGTGAGTGATCATATGATGCCATGGAGCTATTTCTCTTCCCTAAGAATCTCTTTCCTAGACGGAACTCCATTTGGCCTTTTTGCCTCTTTTGCTCCATAATAAGGAACAAAACCATGTGAAATTACTGGCTTCCTTGGTGAAGTGGGAGCTGTCTCAGTGTCTAGAGTAGCAGTAGCAACAAACTGATGAGTGAGTCCTTCCCATGCTGGAACAGTGTATATTGAGTGTATCTTCCAAGAGTGTTCTTCCAGGTTTTCACTGCTGTGTGTTGATCTCTTTCTGTTTAGGCCATCACACTCCCTCTGCTGGGGGTCCCTTCTCAGCACTCACACCCAGCATTTGGCCTCAGGAGATCCTGGCAAAATACACACAGGTACAGTGAGGGGCAGGGTGGGGATGTTCTTTGACTCTGAAAAAGGAGAGCAATCCTGGTCTTTTCTGGTGGTCTCTTAAAGCTACAAGGAAAAGGAAGGAGAGGTGCACTTTTCCTCCAATGAACACTTTGGTTGTGGACTTCACATGTTTTATGGTTGCATCCTGGCTCTTGCAAGAGGATCTTGCAGAGTACAAAGAAACTTCTGTGAATTATTTCCCTGCTGTTTTGCAACTATTGCCCCACTGTAAAAATGTTGACACCCTCAGGGAGCCTCTGTCATCATCAAGCTACTCTGGATGGCCTGTGCATGGCAGGAAATGCTAGCCTCGAGCTTTTCACCAGGTGGGTAGAGCAGGAAGGAAGGAAGCAGCTGTGGAATTTTGTAACTTAGCCACAATGTTTCTGAAAGCAGAGTAAAGCTTTTGTGGAGCTATGTGGGCAGTGCTTCCTGGGTGCTGCCCGGGTGCAGTGCTTGTGAGAGTCCCCACAGGAGGCGCAGGTGGGCTTGCAGGAAAGGGGAGAGAGCAGTAGGTTTTTACTCCTGAAAAAAGCCTGGTTGTAACTTCCAGTGTGTATCCCCCAATATGCCCCAATGCCAACTGTGAGCACAGATGAAGAAGGCTGAGATTTGGAAGTTAAGTTTTTTTGGCCTGTAATTTGGACTTGCATCACAGGTGCAAATCCCAGTTTTGCCTGCTGCCTTTCAAAGGAAATTTGAGAGCAACAGGCAGGAGATGGAGTGGTGCAGGGAGCTGAATTTGCAGTGTGTGTGCAGAGATAACAGGAAGGACTGCTGTGTATTAGTGATGCAGACTGTAAAGACCACTTTAGCTGGTGTGTGTGTATATTCCTCAGTCCATGAGGAGGGCTGCGTCTCCCTCCAGGTGGGCAGTTCTGATCTTGATAAGATGGTGAGCTCAAGTCCTGCTGGGAAAATCTGTACAGTTTTTTTCCACGGAGAAGTCAAAATGGGAATGGCATGCAACATCTCCTCAGCTGGGAATTGTGGTGCAAGGCTTTAAAAATTAAAGGGCAAGGGGTCTAGTTGCTCAGAGGGCACAGTGTGGATAGCAGTGGGACGGGGCAGTATCCACGTGTCTGTGTTCGGTTATTCAGTGATAAACTGCTGAAAATATATTTTTTCCTTCCTTGCATCTCCCAGAAAGAAGAATCTGTCGAGCAGCCAGAGTTCCGCTACGATGAATTTGGTTTCCGAGTTGACAAGGAAGGTAAAACCAGTCCTGTCCCTCCAACCTGCATTGTGTCCAGCCCTTCCCATGCTTTCAAGCGTGGCAGGATTTTGCAACCATTCTGTGTTAGATCTTGTCTACCCACCTGTTTCTGTATCCCACCATTTGTAATCAAGTGCATTAGGTGTACTGGCCATATGGAAGTCCAGAGCATAGACTATGCAGCAGTCATTACCATCCCCTTACACTTGTGCCACGCGTAAGAGGGAGAAAAGTTGAGAAGTTACCATTTCCATTAGCAGCTGCATGATGGGGAAAGGCAACTTGCCCAGTTCACAGTGGGATCTCCGTTGTGTTCAGTAGCACTGCAAGGGCTCATAGCAGGCACAGCAAAATGTGCTGTCTGTTGAAAAACTCGTGGCCAAGGTGAGTGGTGGTGTGTTCTGCCCACCTCAGCATCTCAGCAAAGCGTGGGGCAGATTGTAGGGGAAAAACCTACATCCTAGTTTTTCTGCAAGCTATGGAGGCAGGCAACCAAATAGAAGGAGGCATGGAGTGCTATTGCAGCTGAACATTGTACTACAGCAGCTGGCTGCCTTAGCAAAGAGGAAGAGAAAGGAGTGGGAGATGTAGGAATTGTTTCACATGCTCTGGGGGTCATTCCCAGGGCTCAGGCTATATAATGTAAGGGCAGAAGTTGTTTGAATATGAGCCCTGAGGCACATTGAGTCATAGAGGATCCTCTTTGAAGCAATGACCTAAAAATGAGGACAGAACACAGTGACTTTTTTCAGCCTGAGCATTTGATGGACCTGTGCATTATAAAATCAGCAGAAAGATTGGGAGCACACTGTTGGAATGTATTATATGATGAAGAACAGAGTGCCTTATGTCAAACCTGTCCTTGTGCTAAAGTATCTATTTTAGGAAGCCAGCCTCAGGTTAAGGTGCTCTCTCATTGTGAATTTGGAAGTGTCCTTATTAAAGCTTTTTTGGTGATTAAATATCCCCAAAGTTAACATTTTGCACCTCATTACTTCCATGAGCATATAGCTTCTGCTTTCCAGCTCTGAGGCTTGCTATGCTTTTGTCAGCCTGATTTACAGATCCTTACAAAACCCAGCAGGATAACTGCTGCCAGGATCTTGTTTAATTCCAGCCACACTGTGCTCTAAATCATGGCTAGGTAGAGACTAGAAGCCTGCTGACAGCTTCTTAGTTCTCAAGGTCCCAAGCCTTTTGCTTATGACTATAAAATCTGCTGCATAGAGTAGGCAGTTAGAAGCCAACCTTTGCCTTTCCATGCTCTGACTGGAAGGCATGAATGTTTTGAATGTGCTTTTTTCAGGGGGTCATCCTGTTCCCCACCCTGCCTTGTGTTCATTTCCTCTCCTGTTCCCTCTCTCACTTGTCTCCATTCCTTTCCCTTCCCTTTGCTGAAGCAGATGGTGCTGAGCCAAACTCCAGCAAGCTTTTGGGAGTCCCACTGACAGAGGAGCCACAGCAGAGGCTCAAGTGGCAGGCTCATCTGGAATTCACACACAACCATGATGTGGGTGACCTAACCTGGGACAAGATTGAGGTCACCCTGCCACATTCAGACAAGCTGCGTTCCCTGGTGCTGGCTGGCATCCCACATAGCATGAGGCCACAGGTGAGAGTGCTGCCTGTGCTGGGCAGGTGCTCCTGCCTGGAGTATGAGATCATGGAGTGGGATCTCTTGGTTGAGAGGGTGTCAGATTATGGCTTTCTGTGGCTGGCTGAGTGACTTGTATCTCTGCTCACCTTATCCCCCCAGCTGTGGATGCGCCTTTCAGGGGCTTTGCAGAAGAAGAGGAACTCGGAGATGTCATATCGGGACATCGTGAAAAACAGCTCTAATGATGAAACCATTGCTGCCAAACAGGTAGGAGATACTTTCTAGTGCTGAGTGGGAAGAAGGGCAAGATTTGCTGCGCAAGGAGGAAGGGGTGGCTGCCTGACGCCTGCAGTAGTGGCAGTTGAGAGGATGTGTGGTTAAATTCTGCTAAAGCTTAATCCTGTGGGGCATATTTCTCCTCTGTTTTGTTGGAATAGCAATTATTTAGCTCTTCCCTTTCCTAGGACAGTGGGGAAAGTGTTTGATCCATGCTGCTTGCAAACTAGAAAACAATGCTGCAGTTTCATCTCAGCAAACATCCTCCTACTCATTGAGGGAAGAAAAGGGTGAAAGACTGACAGGTGCACCTCTGTTGAGGTTGTTACAGCTGTTTTCAGGGCTTGTCTTTGTTTCCCCTAACACCAGCAAGACTGCTAAAGGGTGTTTCCCTCTTCCTTTGACCTCACAGAATTGGCCAGATTGTTAGTTTATCTCTGGAATACGTTTGTTGGGAAGCCATGCTTGAAATCCAAGCAGATGAAATTCCCAACTAGTGTATGTTTACTATTGTCAGTGGTGAAACTAGGGTCTGAGTTTAGACAGTATTTCTAGGGATTCAGCAAGTCACTGTCTGCACTGGCATTTTCCCACATGCCAGTGAAGGCTGTTAGACTGACCCCAGGTGCTTGGACAGGACCACTGTCTTTGGTGCCTGAGGACTTACAGGTGGCTGTGGGAAGGCAGGGTTCCCTGAGGCAGGGGGCCGGGGGGAAGTGCAAAGATCTGAAGGTAGTTTTTCAGATGCTGTAAGCTGACTCTGTCCTTGTTTATGGCTGCCTGACAGATTGAAAAGGACTTGCTACGCACAATGCCCAGCAACGCCTGCTTCTCCAACATGAACAGCATCGGGGTGCCACGGCTGCGCAGGATACTACGGGGACTTGCCTGGCTCTACCCAGACATTGGATATTGCCAGGGCACTGGCATGGTAATCTGCTTTCAGAGTGTCTTTGAGATAGGGATCAGTTTGTCTCTGATTGCTACACCAGAGTGAATGATTTGAGGTAGTGCTGCCAGGTATTGTGGTCTCCAGATGAGCTGAAGAGAAATCCCTTCCACCTGGAATACTTTTCCTAAGGAAGGGAGAACAGAGTAGCAACACACATCCAAAGATACGGAAGACTTTGGTCCATCTGTTGGGGAGGGGACAGTCTTTATACTGAGGAGAAATCCCTTCAGTGGAGACTGCAGGACAGCTCCTGCAGAAGGAAGATTTTTGTCACCTAGATACTGGTCCATCTCTCCATGTGAGAAAGTGGAGAAAGAGTTCTGTCCCTCTTAGGACATGCAGTTTTTCTTCCTTCAAAATCCTAGGTGGCTGCCTCTCTGCTGCTCTTCTTGGAGGAGGAAGATGCCTTCTGGATGATGTGTGCTATCATCGAGGAATTGGTTCCTGCCTCCTACTTCAGCACCACCCTCATGGGTGTGCAGACTGACCAGCGTGTCCTGCGGCAGCTCATCGTGCAGTACTTGCCCCGCTTGGATAAGCTGCTTCAGGAGCACGACATTGGTAAGTGTGCCCTAGAAACCATAGCTTTTCTTGCCAGGGTGACATGCAGACGAAGAGTATTGTTCTTTTTTCACAAAGGGGAGGAGCAAACCTCCTGACCCTGGAGGCACTGCGAGGAGGACAGCCCTTAGAAGAGTCCACCTTCACTGGTTGACTGACTTCTTCTGTTGTCTCTGTTCACAGAGCTCTCCTTGATCACCTTGCACTGGTTCCTCACCTCTTTCGCTAGTGTTGTCCACATCAAACTGCTGCTGCGTATTTGGGACCTCTTCTTCTATGAGGGCTCTCTGGTGCTGTTCCAAGTCACTTTGGGCATGCTAAGCATGAAGGTAATTCCCAGCTCCTCTCCCTCCTTTATGTACTTCTCTGTTTAATTCTGAGATTTAGGGGCAAGAAGATTTTGTATCCGCTTGCTGTATGTGGTTTGGGAGTGTGTTAGGGAAGACAACTTCCTGCTGCCTTCGGAACTGGAGGCTGTGGAAAACTTCTAAGGCACTTCACAGAAATTAGAGATTGCTGTTTCCTGTGCATATCTCATCTGTTGCCACATAATTAAACCTCATCAGCTGCCATCCTCTAATCAGTCTAGATCCCAGCCTGAGGGTCTATCTTACCTAAACCAAGATACCCCTTGATTTTGCACAACATAGGAGGAAAGAGAAAGCCAAGGTTGTGATCATCTGGGAAGTTTTGTATGGCATTGCGGAATGCTCTAACAGATGAGCGTTGTCCTGACTGCGTTTGATTTGGCTGGCTTGATCTTATCCTTTTTTATGTGAAAAACAGTTTTGTATTCAGTTTGCTGTGTGAAGGGCAAAGGTGATCCTGCTGGGAGTAAGGGGAAGGTGGAGCACAGTTTGACAGGGCCGGTGGTCTAGAGTGCAGCTTCCATTCTCTTATCCCCAGCAGGATCCCTGCTGTGACCAGTCCTAGTGGTTGATGCAGAATAGGTTTGGGTTTGGTTTTCCATGCTGATTTGATTTCATTTCAATGGTGAATGCTGTGATTCAAAAAAATGCTGGCTAGAATTCTGGGAGGAGAGCGCAGTAGAGAAGGAAAAGATGCTGTTCCCCTCTCAAAAGTAGCTAGGACTTCTCCTGCTAAAGGTTTTTTTAATGGAATTTTCTAATTGTGCCTGCCCAGGCTGTACACCAAATGTAAAACTGCATCTAGCAGCCTCAGGAGCACAGCTGTGGTGTTCACCGCTCCATGAGGCAAAAATAACTATGTTGTTGCAGGAGGATGAGCTGATCCAGTCCGAGAACTCTGCCTCGATTTTCAACACGCTGTCAGACATCCCGAGCCAGATTGAGGATGCGGATGTGTTGCTGCGGGAGGCCATGCGCGTGGCCGGCTCGCTGACGGATGTGGCGGTGGAGACCCAGCGCCGCAAACACCTGGCCTACCTCATCGCTGAGCAGGGGCAGCTGCTCAACTCCAGCACCACTGTCAACAATCTATCCAAAGTGAGTGCACAGAGTCTCACCTGCCTCTGCTGCTCCCTTTTTACCATTCTCTTACGTATTCCCATCCAATTTCGGTTTGTGAGCGAGAGGTCCTCCTGTTTGGGAGGATTTTTGGCTTCAGGTTAATTGTTATCCAGTGGAGAGAATGTGTTTGGAAGTTCTATACCAATTAAATGCTGCCAGATCTGTCCTGGTTGACAAATCCCCAGATGAAAAGGATATTGGCAATGATTGTAATTATCATTCATGAGAGTTATGATTAAATGTGCTGCATTTCATTAATGGAAACTAAAAGAAACAACATGTGCTTTTGGCAGGATTTGCTTGAAGCACACAGAGAGTAGGAACTGGATTTAATCCATCAGTAAGAAACTAGTATGCTAAAATAACCTTGAAAGGTAGAGTTAGAAAACAGTAGCAGCTGCTTTTCATAAGCTGAATTAAAAATAAGCCTGTGTTTAATCTTGGGCTAAAATCTACAGTTGGAGACAAGACACTCAGGCAATTCTAAAATGTAATAGCCATCCACTTATAAATTTATATACAATTACACATGGAACTGCTTTTGGCAAGAAATAGCAGTAGAATTAAAATTGTTTACATGGATCATGGTTGATTCTTGGACTTCAATTATGCCTTTGTAACAATTAAGGTATAAATAACCTGTTGCACATGGAGCAGATGAAGCAGTAGAGCTGATTCAATGCGTTAGGACTAGAACAACTCCTGTCTAAAACTGCCAGTTCACTGGCCTGCCCCTTCTGGTGGTTGCTGTCAGGACCCCTTGCCCAGAGCCGACTGGTGTGGAGGGTTCCTTTATTTTATTTCTGAAATCTGTCCTCATGTGTGCACTTTGTTCTCTTTGTTCCCTGTCCCTCAGATTGTGCGGCGCAGGACTCAGCGCAGGAAATCTGGCATCACCTCTCTGCTTTTCGGTAAGGACAATCCCACGCCTTTCATGTGTAGTTGATGGCTACAGCAGCTTAGGAAGGAGGGGAGCAGACAAAGCAGGGAAACATTGGGATAGAGAGATTGGAGAGGAGAGAGTCAGAACTGAGGGATGAGAGGGAAAAAGTGCAGTTTACTAGTTGCTTTCTTTGATTTGAGCTCAGAAAGTAAATTTTAGGTTAGACAGTCTATGAATGGTGACCAACAGCAGGTGCAGCTCAGCCCAGCTGTAATGTCCTTCTTGCACTGACCAACAGGTCAAACACATTTTCTGGCAGACCTTATGCAGTCCACAGTCTGGATGTGGTACTCTCTGATCTTACTCTGCTCAATTCAGGAACATCTCTGAAGATCTGAGATAGGGCAGGATGTCTAGTGTGTCACCCATCAAAATTATAAATGAAAGCATCATTATATTTTCCCTTACTTATTCTGAGAGTTCGATGTTGTGAATGCTATTGACTCTTAATTTTCTTCACTTATGAGCCGAGCCAACATATGTCCAGAAAGGTCACAGTCAGAATTGCTTTTGCATGGGTTTAAGAGTAACTTATTTCTTGACTCCATAACAGCCCTCTCTGCTGTAAGCCTCACTGCCATCACCTTACTTGAAATTGGCTAGCTTTCTTGAAATTGCCACATGTCACCACAGGAATTGTTTTTCTGGAAGAAGACAACATACTGAATTTACTGGGCTCAAACAGTGTTCCTGTTGTGGTTGAAAAGGCCTGAATAAATCTAAAAATGGGCTTTACTGTTCTTTCCAGAGAGCAGCTTTTCTGATGTTCTCCAAGAAGCTGATATACTGTCACAGGCTTCCTACAAGCACACAGAGCATCACGTAGAAAAATTATGGTAGAATACCCACAATGCTGTAAAGCCAAGCATGCAGAAGTGAAGAAAGGCAGGAAATTTCTTGTGCAACCTAAACTCAGAGCTTTTGTATGTAATGTTATCATACAGTTGGTACAGACTGAACTGACAGGGACCTTGACTTTCGTTTTCCATGCTGATTTGGTACATGCTGCCACGTGTATCTTCCCTGTGTCTCAGTCTCCTTAACTGTATTTGAGTATTTTTATGAAGGTGACAGTGAGATATACGCATGCACAAAGATAAACTTTATGTTCAAGCTTCAAAATATATCAGTGGTAGAACCAAGATAATTGATAGGGTTTTCTCATTTTAGTGGGGCTTCTGTACGATGACCATCATGTTTTTTACCTACTAATTTTTCTTAGTATTTAAAATGTTGGTTAAAACTGAGAAGTTGTCATCCTGCAGCAGTTGACTACAATGGAAAAAATCAGCCCAAGTGAGAGGAAGAAAAGCTTGGGCGTGATAAATTCACCTTCTGCTGCAAACTGACAATCAGTCAATCCTACATGTAAAGTCTGCTGCCTGTGAGAGTTACTGTGTGGAACTGGTACTTAGCCCCCATCTGGGAGGGGATGAGAATTTATCCAGAGCTTAATTCTTCTTCCTTAGAGTGAATTCAGATGTGATAGTAACTTGGACAGGAGTCATAGAATCACAGGAGCACTGTTTAGAAGAGGGCTCTCAGTGTCTGTATTCCAACAGCTCCTGCTTGAAGCCAGACTCTTGCTTATGCTAGATCAAGTTGGTCAGGGCTTTCTCTAATTGAGATTTGAGGAGTTGAACCAGATTTCCCATGCAGGAATAGAAAGAAATAACGAAAGGTAATTTAGTGGAGAGCAGAATGTGCCAGATGTGTTTTCCTGTTGTGTGGGCATTGCACCAAGGGAATGCAGGAGAACTCGTCCTCCTGTGCAGAGCTGTGCAGCTTTTCAGCCTTTGCAGGCTCAAAGTAGAGCCTCCTCACGTGTGGCTGATGATGCACTGGTTTCCTGTTTGGAAATGTACGTGTTGAAGTTTGAAAGTGTTTGTGTTTCGTGCAGTGAGGTGAAGCTGGGGCACACGCCAGCTGCTTTCCTCTCTACTGCGTCCACTCTAAGGTGGGAGGGTGTGCTTCCCATATCTCCTGCTTGTGTTTGGGTAGGACTGATCTGAGTACAGAGGGAAGAGCATGGTATTTTGGCCAGATGGGACTGAGAGATGACAGAAAGAATCAATGATCTATGTAGATGAGAGCAGCCCACAGAGCTAGCGTGGCTGTGGTTTAGTTTCCTCTTTAGTCGCATTCTGGTTTAGCAACATGAAATTTCGGGGAATCCCCAACGTCTATGTGCTCACCTATCTGTTTGCAGTCTTTGCATCTCTGAATAGTAAGAGTTCTTGCATGCTCTATATCCTACCCCTGGGCACAGAGGAGGAGATTTTGTTATTTTTTTATTGCTTGGTCTGGGAGTAACTATGCCCCACAATTTTTCTAGTCCAGAAGCAAAGTTCAGTTTTCTCTTAAGCTCTGTGTATCTGATGTATCTCAAATAATTTAATGTAGCAAACAGAAAACAATTATAAAAATAATTTTAAATCTAATTTTGTGCTTCTATTTACGTTCCTGAAATTTAGGTCTTTTTAATTAGGATCACATGGTTAAAAGATACTCTTAATCACTTTTCAATTAGCAGAAGCTTAATGTGTATATAGCTGTTGCAGCAGCTCTAGTTCAGGCCACACTTTATTCATATTGTTTTCTATAATGCTGCTAGAAGATAAGCAGAGTACTAATTTTCTAGCCAATTATTTCCTTGGCTCCTGGATAAAAGCTGTGTTTGTATAAACATTAGGGTTCAGTGAAAAATACATTTATTTAAATGTTAGTTTTGTTAATCAAGTTACCACATCTTCAGTATATTGTAGAGAGAGCAAAAATAGATATATGAAAGTACACTTTGAATTTAATACAAAAGGATTTTTTTAGAGAAAGAAGCAAATGGTTCATTGTTCCCAAACATCATGTACCCGGGATTTAAGGCATTCAGATACATTAACTGTCTAAAGAATCCATCCCATCAGGTATCTTTCTGCATAAAGTAATAGACATAGGCTGTCAAAACTCCTGGGGGGATTAGTGATAGTTGAAAGATGCTTTGGTAACTTTTACTTTGGGCTCATGACCATTTCTATACGCCCCAAACCTTTGAAGCGTGGTTCCTAAGGAGGTTGAGGTCTAAAGCAGGTGGTGCCTTTCCTCTTGTGGCTCTGACTTCACAACTGGCACAGGAAAGTGGGCTGTCTTCGTTTTTCAAATCTTTTCCAAGACTCAGTGAAGAATGTGTTCTCAGCCTGTGAGTTATACAAATATCACAAGTAGTTCAACCAAAAGCTGATTTAGTTTCAAGATAATTTCAGTTGAAGAGAATTACTGCAAGTTCTCCAGCCTTGTGTGCCACCCTTCAGCGGACTATATATTGTAGACACTTCTCTAAAGTAGTAGCTTGATGTACTGAGTTTCCCAGACAGATCAAAGATGACATAATCCAGTTCCATGTGTGGTGTGAAGCACCATCTCCTTAAAATTTGATGCAGTCAAATTGGTATTTGCTATTTATGTTATTGAATAGATTGGCAGTAAGTACTTGCCTTAGTCTAGGTACTTCTGATATTGGGCTTTTTTGGTTTCTTCAGAACCAGTAATTTCTGGTGGTAACAAAAAATAAATACCATGTACTTGTTTTCCTTCCCTCGCCTTCCTTCTGGCTGTGTGGGCTCCACCAGGGGATGATGATCTGGAGGCACTGAAAGCCAAGAACATCAAGCAGACAGAGCTGGTGGCTGACCTGCGTGAGGCCATTCTCCAGGTGGCACGGCACTTCCAGTGCGTGGATCCCAAGAACTGCAGCATTGTGAGTGGAAACAGCTGGATCTGCACTGCTATGTGCTCCAGGCATGGGTTTTGAGTGTCCACCACAGAACAGGGCTGTTTAAATGCTCCTGAAGTGTGGGCTTGAGAAAGAACATGCCATATGTAATGGCTTGAGGGTGAGGCTTGCTTAATCCATCCCTGGGGGAGGAGGGCTCTGCTGGGAAGTTGTCTGCTGGCTAGGAGCAGGAAAACGGTTGGGAACAGGGGCAGGCAAGCTTTGCAGATAGCTGGGAGTCACCTGTGGCTTTTCATGCCTCTCTGCTCTCATGTGCATGCCTGCTAGGATCTGACCCCAGACTACAGCATGGAGAGCCACCAGCGGGACCACGAGAACTACGTGGCCTGTTCCCACAACCGGCGCCGCCGAGCCAAGGCCCTGCTGGACTTCGAGCGCCACGATGACGATGAGCTGGGCTTCCGCAAGAACGACATCATCACGGTGTGTCAGCCGAGGGGACGGGCGCTGGGGGGAACATGCAGACCCAGCTTGCTTGGGACGCTGCACTACCTCTCCTGCAGGGAAAGAAGGGAGAAGATAAGCTCAGAGCCCAGTTAGGAGCCCAGGAGAAGCAGCTGGTGCTCCTGGGGGCTGCCTGGGGATGAGGCACTGTGTTCCTGTGAGTGTTGTCTTGTGGGTCGTTCTCGTTGCCACCACAAAGTCCCTTTCCAGCTGTGCAAAAGATGGATTTGGTCCAACCCAAGTCCCAGTTTAACACTGCACACTGAACTGTGGTAAGACTGTAAAAGCATCCATTTGCATTTAACTGTGAGCATCCTATCTGGAACTGGGGAGAACAGGATGTTTGCATTAGCTTTGTGCCCTTGAAGGCCCTGGGCCATGTTGAAGAGAACACTGGCAGAGTAGTTGAGAAGAAACAGTTCCTCATTGTGGACACACAGCCAGGCAGCTGTACCCCTCTTGCCACTGCAACCTCTTCAACTGGCATTTTCCACTCCTTCTTTTTTAGATCATTTCCCAGAAGGATGAGCACTGTTGGGTGGGAGAGCTGAATGGACTGAGAGGTGAGAACAGGATGAGTTGCACTGGGGAGAGCGGGGCCAGATGCAGAGCATCCATTCGTCTACAACAGCTCTGGCAGCAAAGGCTGTGCTGGGTACTCATAGTATCTGCCTGGATAGGAAACGTATGAGAGCAGTCATGCAGCAGGGACCTGGTTACTTCCTGCAAACCTCAAGTTTAGGCTGCATCCTCCTTGCACGGGGCAGTTGGGTGCATGTCACCACTGCTGTGTGAGGGCAGTGTCCTGCAAGTGGCTTTCTCGTGCAGCTGCCTTAATTATTGTGATTTTGAGGCTGCTTGCTTCCTTTTTTGGAGTTGGGCCCTATGAACTCTGATTTATTCTCAGCTCCCACTGGGCTTTATGTAAGGATTTCTCAGTATTTTTGTCAGGCTCATCTCTTTGTTCACTCTTTGTAGGTTGGTTTCCTGCAAAATTTGTGGAGATCTTGGATGAGCGGAGTAAAGAGGTATTTAAAAATCCCACAACTACAAAAAACTACACATTAAAAAAAGGGTTATGTCATAACTGAAAAAAACACAGTTGAAAAGGGCCATAGATTTCCCTCCTTCAGTCTGTTTGCTTTCTCTGGCCATTGAGTGCTTTGTGATGTGATCAGGCAGCTTATCTTCCTAAGCCTGTTTGCTCAACTTCCTCATGCTGACCGAGCGGTGAATGAGGGCCCCAGAGGGCTGCCAGGGGCACCTGTGTGGGATGCCTGGGATTGCAAGGACCCTGGAGATGAAAGCTGAGAAAGCAGCAGGGAGAGAAGCAGGAGGATCCTATGGGCAGTGTTTCTGTCTGCTCCCAGCTGCCTGTGTTCTTTTCCTCCTTTGAGGCTTTACCTATGGATCCTGCTCATGCTTTGTGACCATGACAGTAAATTCTCCCCAAGCAACTGTGCCCAAGGGGACAATCTCTTTTAGTTCCTCTTACAGCTGGCATTGATGAGGTGGCACTTATCTATAGCAGATACTTCAATATGTCCTCAAGATTGGGGTAGTGTGTATGAGACAAACAGCAGCAGCTGTTGACCTAAGCAATTTTCAGGGGAAATGGAGAAGGCCCAGTTCTCCCTCTTCTCAGCATTTGGGGAGTGAGGAAGAGCTCAAAGGCTCACCCAGGATGCCCAAGAAAAGCCCCCAGAGAAATGTCACTATTGACATCTCACTTGCTTCCTTCCCCCTCTCTCAAGGCTGGCTCCTTAGATACAGATCACCTCTCTGTGCAAACATGTCCTGCACTGCTGAGCATTTCTCCTCCAAATTGTGGAAACAGGATCCCACTTATGGGAGTGTTAACAGTGTCAGTGTGATAGTGGTGTGTACCCCCTGACCTGGAAATTTCCATCTAGTTCTGTTTGTCTTGACTTTTAGCAGCTTACAGAGTCCCAGAGACCCCCAGTGCAGGTCCCTCTCCATACCTTAGCTCAGTCAGCATCACACCATCACATTCCTGTGTGCTGAACACTGTGGGATGGTGCTGGGGTCACCTGTGTGGTCTGCTGGGCACCACCTAAGCACAGAGGTCCCAGGAGATCCCCTCCAGTAGCACAGAACATGGGGCCTTATGCAAGAGGTAAAGGGGGGAGGGGGTTCTGGCAGGCACCTGGGAATGGAATTGGTCTGTGCAGAGGTGTAGGTGCGTGAACCGCCTCGATGCTCTGCTGCCTGCCAATATGCTGAGAGCTGGCTCTTCCTGTTCCTCAGTACTCCATCGCTGGTGATGACTCTGTCACCGAGGGGGTGACGGATTTGGTGCGAGGGACACTCTGTCCAGCCTTGAAGGCCATATTTGAACATGGATTGAAGAAGCCCTCTCTGCTGGGGGGGGCCTGCCACCCTTGGCTGTTCATTGAAGAGGTGAGATGTCCCAGTTCCTTCATGGGGCGGTGTTGCCAGAGGGCTGAGGTGAGGGGTTGTAGGGCAGAGTGTGCTCACTGTCCCTCTACTCCTCTAGGCTGCAAGCCGGGAAGTGGAACGGGACTTTGACTCTGTGTATTCTCGCCTCGTGCTCTGCAAGACTTACAGGTCTGTGCCCCCCTCCTCCGTGCTCATCAAACTGATGTTGCTCTGCACCTTGGCAAGGGTCGTGGTCTGCCCCATCCTCCTAGGGGTGTGATGTCAGCAGGCTGCTGTGCCCGTGCTGACCTGGGCTGGCAGTGGCTCTTGTCCCCTCCCCTGGGCTCCTCTGTTTGCTTCTGGGTCTGTATCTGGCTTTCTCGTGCCTGTAGGGGCACCTGTGGGCTCAGCAGTAGCACAAGAGCTGTTGGGGTATGAACCAGGAAAGGCCTGTGTGTGCCTAGGGTGGCTCTGGAGCTAGCTGGGTCTCTGCTGTGATCTTTACAGGCTTGATGAAGATGGCAAAGTCCTTACTCCAGAGGAGCTGCTTTACCGGGTGAGTGCTGCCCCAAGCCCAGCCAGAGCCCAGCTCCTACTTCGGGGATGTTTCCTGTGGAGACTGTTGAAGGGAGATGCTCGAGAGTCTCCCAGACCTTCCCTTAGCCCCTCTGGTGCACTGGTGAGGGTGGGAGCTCCAGGGAGGGCAGCATTTGGCTGTGTTGCTGAAATGGCTGGGCTGCAGTAACCACACATTCCCCTCCCTGCAGGCAGTTCAGGCTGTGAACATGACACACGATGCTGCACATGCACAGATGGACGTGAAGCTTCGTTCTCTCATCTGTGTTGGACTCAAGTGAGTCATCTGGCCCCGATACCCTCAGCATTGTGGGTGCAAAGAGCTTGGGAAGGGACAGAGTGGGCTTAAGGGCAGCAGTGGTTTCAATCTTAGGCCACAGCATCGTTTTTCCCCCCCTCTCACTGCAGCCATGGGTGAGACTTGTGTATTGTGCTGGCCTGATTCCTAGCTGGAAGAAGGAGCTCCTATTGTATGGAGTGGCTCACACAAGTTTACTGGGTTATCCTGTTCCTACTGGGGACAGGACTGTGGGTGGGGGTCAAGGCTTGGGCTGAAAATAGACTGTCCCAGAGGGATGGGGTTTCCTTCCCTGGCTGCAGCTGACTAACATGCCTCTACCCCATTGTTGCAGCGAGCAGGTGCTGCATTTGTGGCTGGAGGTGCTGTGCTCAAGCCTGCAGACCGTGGAGAAATGGTTCCATCCGTGGTCATTCCTGCGCAGTCCTGGCTGGGTGCAGATCAAATGTGAGCTGAGGTGAGTGTCCTCATGGGCCTTGTAGTGTCTGGAATGGATTTCCTCCTCCTCTACAGGAGGTGGCCCTCACTATGGCTGGGTTTGGGCCCTCTCCAGTGAGTTGCAGCATGGGCTACCCAGACATCCCAGCTGCAGAGATTTCCTGCTGTCTGCTAAGGCAGCAACAGATCTCTGGACAGTTTCATGTGAGGGGCTGTGCCTGCCTGATCCAAGAGTAGAGCATGGCTCCTGGGGACCTGTTGTGACAAGCAGGCAGCCTTTGCCTGCTAGCAACCTTCTGCTGTACACCTACTCTGACGGAGAGACTGCCTTTTCAACCCCACTGCTCTCCATGTTCTTTGCCAGCCACTCTGAGTCCAAGCAGGGAACAGGGAATGTGCGAGGGAGACAGTTGGACTGTCATTGGCTGGGAAGTCAGTCACCCACTGACTCCCTGGTTAGGTGAGGGAGTGATGTCAGGGGGCTGAAAGCAGCTTTAGTGCCTGAGCTCACACAAGGCAGTCGCTTGGAGCCCAGGACACACATCCCTGTGGCTCCTGGCATCCATGCTCCTGGTCCTCCTGCACTCTACAAAGCCAGGTGAAGTCCCAGGGAGCTGGAGGGAAAATCCTCTGCCATCACCACTGCTCCAGCCTGGTTGCTGCTGGCGTTCAGTGGGAGCTGGCTTTTGTCGGCATCGCTGGGCTGCCTTGGGTCCCAGTGGGAGCATCTGTAGCCAGAGCAGGCCCGTGTGTGCACACCTCAAGTTGTCATGTTCTCAGTCTGCTGCTGAATGGGAGGGGGTTTCCTCCACCTCTGGGCTGCCATGTCCCAGGGCTGCTTTCTCATAGCGTGGGGGCAGTGCCAGTAGGGCACAGCCAAAGAACCAAGGGGGACTGGTTCATGTCTTATGTCATACTTCTCCCTGCCAGCAAGGGAGCTCCCCAAGCCAACCTCTTAGAGCACTTTGCTGCAGGACACTTCTCTTGCTCCAGGGAGAGAGAGTGGGCTACAGAACTCTGAGGTGCTACTGGCAAGGGTCTGCTTTCTGGAGGGGAACCTGCAATCTGCCATTGCCAGCTGCGTGCAGCCCTCAGCCAGGCCTGTCTGTGGTCCCCTAGAGCCCGGGGCTGCCCGTGCCTCCCTGTGCTGCTGCACCAGGCTCTGTAGGGGCTGCACTTGAGTCACGTCTTCAAGCTCCTCCTTCCAGCCTGGGCCTGGCAGGATGTGAAGCCTGATGAGGAGGGGGAAGCAGAGAATGAGTGACTGCTGCTGTCTTTTCAACACCATCAGACAAGGAATTTCATTCTTGTAAGCTTAGTGGCATGCCAGCACAAGCTGGGGAGACAGTGTATTTGTGTGCCTGGGGCAGCAGTTGTGGGCACAGGTTGGGAGTGTGGTCTAGGGGTCTGTGTTAACATTGCTCTCTTCTGTTTGCGTTGCAGAGTCCTCTGCAAATTTGCCTTCAGCCTCTCTCAGGACTGGGAGCTGCCAATAAAGAGGGAGGTGAGTAGGTGGCATCTCTCATTCTCTCACTGTGCCGGGGGCTTCGCTTACTGCCTCCCTCTCCCAGCTTTGTGCTTCAGCCCATCCTCTACCTCCTGTTGAGCCAACGCCAGAGACTGTGGATGGGGCTGCTTCCCCTGCCAGGGCAGGCTGTGCAGCAGGAGCTGTGTGGCAGTGCTGCCAGAGGGGGCTGCCTGCCCTGCCCAGCTGGGGCAGAGGGAAATGGCAGGCTCCCTTTCCCCGGTGCTCTCCAAACCGCAGGGCCTCTCCCTGTGCCAGCTGTGCAAAGGTGGGAAGTGCAGGAAGCTGCTCTTTGTGCCAGAGGCCTCTGGTACTTGGGCTCTGCCCACAGCCACGACCTCCCCTTTTCTGGGTGTGGTGCACTGACCCGGCTCTCTGTGTCTCCTGCAGGAGAAGGAGAAGAAGCCGCTGAAGGAAGGGGTGCAGGACATGCTCGTGAAGCACCATCTCTTCAGCTGGGACATAGATGGGTGACCCCCACCCTGCCCCATCCTGGGGACCTTCTCGATGGCGCACACTCCTCTCCCCCACCCCCTCCTGTCTCACCCCCTGTCCTTCCCCACCCACCCCACCCACTTGTATCTGTGACAAAACTCCCCCGGGGGCTGCCAGACCACCTGGGACAGATGGCAGCAGTGCTGAGGGGCCGAGCTGCAGACCCGAAGGGGGTGATGGTCGAGGGTGATGCTGCAAAGGGACAAGTGTGTTCTGGCTACAAAAACCAAGTGCCCCCTCCCAGCTTTCCACATCTCTGCCACCCCCATCTTCTGCTTTCCTCAGCCCTGCCTCCCCACCAGTGCCCAGGGGAGCAGCCTGGCTGGAGCCATTGTGTGCTGCCCCATGGGCCAGCAGTCATGGGGGGTGTGAGTGTGTCTTGGCTGGAGCTGTGGGGAAGAGACGGCCCTTGTGGGGTGGCTTTGATCCATGAGAGCTGGTGCCATTGACAGTTGGCACTGCAGCTGCATGTGGAATTGGGCTGGTGAGAGACGCACTGCTGTACAGGAGCAGGGAGAGCACATTCCCTCCCCGTGCCAGCCAAGGGCTCCCCTCTGGTGGGGGACACTTGGACAAGTTCCTTTGGCCTGGAGCTGAGAAAGGGGAACTGGCATCAGCCCATCTCCCTGGCACTGGTGTGGGGTGTTGGTAAGAGTTGCCCAAATTTACCAGCCTGTTAGCACTGTAACAGCCTTAGGGGATGGTCCTNCCTGGGGACCTTCTCGATGGCGCACACTCCTCTCCCCCACCCCCTCCTGTCTCACCCCCTGTCCTTCCCCANTGGCTTTGATCCATGAGAGCTGGTGCCATTGACAGTTGGCACTGCAGCTGCATGTGGATTTGGGCTGGTGAGAGACACACTGCTGTACAGGAGCAGGGAGAGCACATTCCCTCCCCGTGCCAGCCAAGGGCTCCCCTCTGGTGGGGGACACTTGGACAAGTTCCTTTGGCCTGGAGCTGAGAAAGGGGAACTGGCATCAGCCCATCTCCCTGGCACTGGTGTGGGGTGTTGGTAAGAGTTGCCCAAATTTACCAGCCTGTTAGCACTGTAACAGCCTTAGGGGATGGTCCTTGTCTCCTCTGGGAGCTGACAAAAACCACCTCTCCCCTAAACAAGAGTGTTTCATGCTGTCATTTTAGTCTCTAGATGATTTTTACTGTTAACCAAAAAGCTGTAAATTTACTCCAGGAATGTGTATATTTTGGCACCGTTGTAGCTCAGGACAAGGTTTAGGTTGGAGCTGGCTCAGGGAGACTAACTCGTCCTCCCCGCCCTGTGACGGCAACGGGGACGCGGGTGAGGAGTGGAGAATTGCTGCTTTGTGGTGGTGGCTCTGGATACGGAGTCTGTGACTTTCTACTGAAAGCGCTTGTCTGTGAGCACAAACTACTGATGGGATGACACTAGATTCTTACTTTCCTTTATTTGGTGGGTTTGTAAATAAAAACTGCGTCTTGGGAGAGTGCTGGGCTTTGTCTTATTTTTTGACAGGGCCAGGACTCGGTTTAATTTTTCCTTTCTTCCATTTGATAATGGCAATCCCATTTCTGCGCTGGCACCGAGGGAGCTCCTTGCATCAGAGCAGCCCACAAGGTCAGGCAGCAGCCAGGGCAGAGCCAGTTCTGCTGCCAGCAGTAGCAGCCCTGCCTTGCCCTGCACTACCAGCCTTCCCTAAGAGCAGGTCTGCAGCAGAGCCCCAGAAAAGCCAGAAATACTGGAAACTACAGGTTGTAGGGACACTGTAGGAGTGCCCTTAGGAAAGGGGGAGAGGCTGGCAGAAAACAGGGCTGGGTGGTGGGGACAGGAGAGTTGTCTGTACAAGAAGCATCTCTGGAAAAAGCAGGTGTAGGCTGAGCTGCAAAGTGGGACAGTAACAGGACACAGGCCCTTGGGAGAACTGTGTTATGAAGTCCAAGCTCAGGGGAGGGTGGAAGTTGCAGCATATGTACTGATTTGAAAGTGAGTGTTTCCAGTGAAGGCAATTCCTTTGCAATGTGGCTGTGGAAGGGGCAGTGTCACCTCACCACCACCTGCACTCCAGACCAGCCTGCTGGGCTGGGGGAGAGCTGCCCCTGGTAAAACCTGCTTCTGGTTGCAGGGCAGGGAATTTCCATATGCTGAGGGAATCTCCCTGCAGCTGAGAAGGATGAGCTACCACCATTTAAGCTGCCTTTTTCAGGTTTGAGAAAGACACAGAGGGATCACCCAACCTCAGCTGGAAAAGGCAAAGTCCCAAGCCCTCCCACCAGAATAGCAGAGAAGTTTTTGAGAACGTGGCTGTTTGGAATTTTTTTAATAAAATGGATTTTTTTCTTCAAATATTTGTAACTGAAAAAATAATTCAATTTAAAGATCAATTCTCTCCCCCATTAACTTGTCACTTTTATCCTTTTCCAGTTGAATACTCGCTCTGGATCTGATGCCCCAGCACCATCCGGCTGTGATGGTGCTGATCACCCCTCGCCATTGGCTGCATAGTGGAAGGGAGAGTGCGTGCTAGTCGATACACATTACAAACAAGTAGTGGTTACAGCAGAAAGATTCAGGATTACATTCAAGGTAGAGGCAGAACATCAGGCTTCGTTTTTCCCAGTGGGTGCAAAAACGTATGTTCAGGGGAATACCTCTTCCGACAAAGAACTATTGAACTATTATTCAAACAAATAATAGTAAGAAAGCAGAGAACTGGGCAAGCCTGCTCTGGGCACTGCTTGGGGAAAAGACTTTCTAACATTTCCGGGGCTGAGGCACCACCTTCCCCTCTGCCAACAGGCACAGGGTTATCGCTCGCTCTCCTGGCAGAAGCCCCTTATACGGAGGGACTCCCACAGGTCAGCCAGGCTCCTCGGGACATGAGGCTCGTGGTTCTGTATCCTCTGGGCTCCTTGAAGCCCTTCAGCCAACCCAAGTATGTTAGGCAAAGTCAGGGTCACTAAATTCCTACAGTTTCACAGCTGATGGTGGATGGGTGAAGGTGAAAGGGAGCAGCTGTGAGCTCAGCCTTTCACCAGCAACCTCTGGAAGGGCTGCACTGGTAACAGGCATTGGCATCTCTCTGCCAATGACTGGAGTACCTGGCCCAGGGCAAGGAACCAGGGCTGGGTCAGGCCAGGACTGCAGCTGGAGTGCTCCCACCTTCCTCTAGGAGCTCACTGCACTTTATTGACAATTTCCTTCTTTATTTAATGGCTGCAGATTTGTAATTATTTGTACAAAAGAAATCACACAGCTGGTTTTTGTGGGGGCTACTGCAACTATGGGCTAAAAGAACCTGATTTTGCTTGAGTCTGACAAACAGGCAGCCTCACTTTTTCCCCTTAGCATTTCAGAGATCCTCCCACTCCCCCCATACTTTCCTCCTTAGGAACTCCTTGCCTCCTGTCCCCACAGCTGGGCAGCTGCCCTGGGGGAGCTGGTGAGACCTCTGTAAGGCAATTGCTAAATACTCACTGCTCCCAGTGAGCGCCTGGGCTGCACCAGGAGAGAATTCAGAGAGGGCTTAGGAGGATAAAGGGGGTGCCCACCAGTCTCTTTTATTCTGATATTTAGGATGTGACACTGTAGCATGAGCAATAGAAAGCCGGGGGGGGGGGGTCCTCCCCAACCCGGACACTGAGGGAGGCAGGTAAGAGGCTCCAACTTGCTTACAGCTCAGGGCCAGAGGAGAGGGGAGGGGACAGAAAGGAGGGAAGCTGCCAGCAGGCTCCCCCTGCAAATGATTAAGAAAGTGGCTCCCCATGCAGTTAACAAGCAAACAGGGCTCAGGAAAGCAGGAATATCTCCCAGCTCCAAACAGGCACGACCCCACTCAGCTGCCAGTTCAGTGGCTGAGGGAGAGCACATTGTGCAGGGTTGGCATTCACCTGCCTCAGCACGGAGCAGAGGTACCAGCACCCCTGTAGCACAGCCTCCCCCTGAGAGGGGGGGACAAAAGTTGCAGAGAAGCAGCATGTGGCTCACAGCTACTCCTCCCCAGCAGGAAGCTCTGCAGCCCAGCATGTGGGAATGGTGGGGACAGCATCTTCAAGGAGATATTGGGAAAGATGGCAGCTGATCCTTTCATTGCCTGAGCAGGTCAGTACCTCAGTCTGCCTGACTTCAGAAGCCACAGCTTCCCCTACCTCACTCAGCCTGAGCAGCCTGCACGCAGCTCAGGGCCGAAGCAGGGACAGCCTCATGGCGAGGTGGCCACATCCACCCAAGCCACGTCCCACCCGCTCAGTATGGCCATGAGTTACTTCTGACACAGGAGTTTTAAAGTAACAGGAGTAACAGCACAAGAGTGAGCCACAGGCCTGGTGTTCCACCACAGAGCCCTGCCCAAGGATAGCATTGTCATGGCTCTGAGGTCCTGGGGGCTTGTCCACCCACTCCTCAGTCTGTAGTTCCCCCAAGGCACCAGCCTGGGACCCTACAGGGACACAGGGCACCAGTAAGCAGCCATTTACTTTTGCCTGTTACCCTGTGGGACTGGAGGGAGGGAAGAGCAGAGGTCAGCTGCTTTCAGGCTTCTCCCCAGCCAAGGGCCCTCACAGTCACTGAGCTGAGCCCTGTGCTGTGCCACACAGCACCCCTCTTGCAGTCCCACTTCCCCCTCCTCGCCTGCTGGGTCCAACATCCATCCCCAGCTGCTGCTTTCTTTTGCTGGGACATGTGCTGCAGTGAGGCACCAACACAGTGAAGGCAGGAGACAGATTGCACATGGCCCCCAATGATATGTTAGTGACTACCAGCTGTGCCCCTCACCTGCTCCCCAGGACACAGCGGCGCTTCCGTGCCCCTGCCCCAGGCTGACTGCCCTGCTCATCTGGGGATGTCACATGTGCCTGGGAGCTGGGGGCAATGGGCTGTGCCTGACAGCAGTTTTAACATATAAGGACCTGATTTTAGCACCTTAAAAAAACGGTTTTGCAGCCCAAAGCAAGTGAAGCAAGCAGGCAGGCCGGAAGGCCTCTGCCAAGTTCAGCAATATTTGGGAAACCAGCTTAGACGTTACCAGGTTGGTGGGGAGCCCTGGTTCCCTTTGGCTACGCTTGGAGAAGGTGCCTGTTCTGCCCAGCTCCTCCCAGCCCTGTGGCAGATCAGACCCCCCCCCAACAGACGCAGGTGCTCCAGAGGGCAACTGCTCTGGGCCCCAGGCAGCCCTCCTGCCTTTGTGTCCTGCTCCAGAGGTAGAATCCCCTTCCACAACCATTAAGACCGACCGTGCTGGGGCAGCACAACCCCCTTTATCCGCCAATCCCAGGAAGGCGCAGAGTGCTGCTTCTGGAAGCAGCTCAGGCCCAGTCATGCTCTGTCCCACGTGAGGGAACAATGCGCTGCCATCGCTGCTCCTGCCTGGAGGAAGAGGGGCCGCTGGCTCTGCTCTCACCCCAGCTGCGCCAGGCTGTGTGGAGTGGGCAGGAGGCTGCCAGCCCCACAGCTCCTTCCTGCCTCTTGTCCCCCCCAGCAGCCATTCTCCCTGCCCTGGTCTGGCCCACTGCCAGCTTCATGCAGGAAGGACACTGTTAGGGGAGGAGTACAAATACTAGGAGCTCGTTCTTTTTTCTTTTTTTTTGGTTGACTGGCCTCTTCCCCCTGGCATGCTTGTGCCCTCCCACTCCCATTCCCTTCAGTCTCTGCTCACAGAATTACAAGCAAGAATCCCAGTGCAGCTGCAGATCATGTCCATCAAGAAAGTCCGTGGAAAAGAGGCTGGGAGCTGTGGTGCTCAGGGGAGCCAGGCTCATGACAGACCCCCCTGGCAGCTCCAGCCAGTCCATGCTGTCCAAGTTAGCCTCAGCCAGATCCAGGGTTATGCCCCCAGACGGCTCGTGAGCAAAGTGCAATTCCGAGGTGTCCATAGGTGAAGGCGGGTGGTCCAGGATGGCCGAGCTGCTCAGCATCTCACTGTGGAGGTCATCAATGAGGGACAGGGGCTCCGGCCCATCGTGGCCTGCCGTCAGCAGCGGGAGGCCGGTGCTGCTCTCCAGGAAGTCCTCCAGCCGGCCCACAGGCACCGGCTGCCCCAAGGACACCGGCACCGCCAGCTCAGAGGAGTGGTGGCTGCTGGCCGGCGGGGAACAGGCTGGGGCCGCGGGTGGTTCTTTCCCAGCTGGGGACGACTGATCCTTGAAGTCAGCAGAAATCTCTGTACAGGGAACAAAGAAGCCAGGTAAGGAAAAGTCTGGCTGAATGCCAGAAGGATCCCTCCCACCCATCAGGGCCACAGGGACTCCCCAGACTAAGCCATCACCGACCACCAGTGATCCCAACAGCCGGGATAAGGAAACTCATCCTGTGCCTGTGCTTGCCTCACTAAGGGGAGTTTTCAGCCCACCTCCATGAAATTCCATCTCTGTCCAGTATCTCAGAAGCGAGGAAAAAGGTTCTGATGCAGCAGAGCCATCAAGAATCACAGAACCATACTAAGGCCTGACTGACATCTCCCGCAGTGCCTTAATGACTACTGCCAGTGCTAAAGGCACTGGAAGGGACACTGGAGAAAAGAGCAGGGCCATGAGAGACTCTCCCCTCAGTGCTCTACAATCCCCAGACTCGGACCCAGGGACTATGGGAAACGCTGGCTTTGTCTCCTTACCTCCACTTTCGATGAGGATATCAAACAGGTCGTCCATTTGCTGGCTGGAACAGCCGTTCTCCTGGGGACAGCAAGTGCAGGATTAGCTTCCTATTTAGCAGCAGAGCTTCCACCTCCAGCAACACCCTTGGCTGCTGATTCTCCTCCCTTGCCCCAGGGATGGGGTTTTTTAGCAAGAATGAGCACACCATGAGCATGGCACCAGAGTCCTCTGTAACCCAGGCTGTTACTGGCTGGCAAAGTATGGTTGGCAATGGCAATGAATGGTTTGGGATTTTTACCTGTGATTTAGGGTCCACCCCAATCCCTCCAGAGCAAATTTAACAAGGAAGGTGCAGTTGTGTCTCCATTCCCTATCACTGGCCCCCACATCAAGAAACTAAGTAGATTCACAGCAGCAACTTTTTGTCTGCTCTCCAAGGAAAACAGGGAGAATAACTGCTCTCACCTGGGCCTTTGGCTGTTGCTTCATGGCCTCTTCATAGCCTGGTGGTGGCTCTTTCATTGGGACCGAGGGAACAGGAAGAGGAGGTGGAGGAGTTCCAAAAAGCGGCGTGTGCTGTTGCTGCTCCAGGTCCATCTGGGAGGGGGAAGGGGCAGCAGGAGAGCCGGGCTGTGATGAGGACTGTTTAGAATGAAGGCAGAAGAGGGAATGAATGCAAATCAGGGATAAGTCCACATCAACTCCTGTCTCATGGCTGCTCTGAGAGACCATCACCTCTCTCTGTGAGCACTGCACAGTGGTCTGCCTTCTTCCCTGGACTTTGTGCCCTATGCCCTAGCTGCAGGGGAAGAAGACAAATTTCCCCTCCAACTCACAGCTGGAAATCTTTAGCTGGTTTTTCCAGTGCTAAAGCAGCCACACCACAAACCACCTCCTCACTTCTGGACAGGGAGAGCCTCATCTGTCCAAGTGGGGGATTCCTCCAGCACTCTGGAGAAAAAGGGCACTTCCCTTGTGTGTTCAGCCTACTCTGTGCAATATATCCAGGGCCTGTCTTCTACCTGCCTCCCTCTGCAGTGCCTGCTGGGGTCACAAGCCAGCTTCACTTAGCAGCAGGTTTCACAGCTTGATGTTGGGCGGAGAGCACCAGAGCACTCAGCAGCACCAGAGATCCAAAGGAAACCCCAAGTGTTGCAGGAAGTGGAGCTCATGACTCAGCTTTACCAGATGAATCAGCACACAACTGCCCATAAGAACAGCTGAAACGAGGATCAAGCCTTTGCCTCTACAGCAGCTAGGCATGACCCACGTGGAAACTTGCTCCCCTGGAGCAGTGAACCCTGGGCAGCAGCTGAACGCTACTTCTAGCAGGTGTACATGTTGATGCCCTTGCCCATCCTGTTTTTGCTGGAAAGCTGCTCAGCTGTTCTGTGATCCACAGGTAGAGGAACGACCCTAGACTGGCTCTGCTGGACGGGGTCCACTCTTCCTGAGAAGGGCTGGAAACCATTGCTATGGCATGGGGCACTGGGACATGCTGGGAGGGTACTTTTTTGACACACTGGATGGGCTGGTTTTGCCAGAAGCACCAATTTTCAGGGACTGCTTATGGAAACCATTGGGGAAAAAAGGGCGCAGGTTTGCAGGTATTGAGAAAGACAATATGGTGTGGGCCAGCTGCCCTGTGACCACCTGCAGACCTGGCTTCTGACCCTACAGGGAGGCAAAAGGACTGGGAGAGTCAGTACAGATGCCTCTGCAGCACACAGGCTAAGGGACTGAGGAAAAAGGTCCCTTCTGCACTTTCTCCAAGGTCTCAAAGCAAACCAAGGCACTGGCCCTTTGCAAAGAAGGTATCTCTCTTTAAATATACTAGAAATTACTTCTGTCTTCATATCCTTTCCAGGAACTGACTCAGAAATGATCCTCCAAGCTCTAAAAACTCTTCATAATCTTTCTGTATCTTATCTTAATTACAGGTTAGAGAGACAGCTAAGCAGGCTAGAAAGGGAGGAGGTGCACAGCAGAGCCTCTTTACAGCCAGCACCTGGAAGAGGGGTAAAGGCAGAGGTGCTCTCTTTCCTGAAGCAGCACAGCACTTCACAAAGAGGAGATTAACTGGCACGCTCAAGGCAGGGGAATGGAAATGACAGCATGCTCAGCAGTACCAGAGGCTAAATGGTCACAGCCCTTTCACCCCTCTGAGCTCACATGCCCCTTGAGAAGTAGACACACTGCCCACATCACCCTCTCTCCATGCAGCAGCCACCTTTTCTGTTCAGCAGCACTCCTTCAAGAATCTGGGACACCCCTGTGAATCAAGGCTGCCCACTCCTGGCCCTCTTTTTTTTTTAATCCACAGACAACACCCACTGGTATCTGCCTGTGGGTACAAACCCTGGCAGCAGGCAAACAAAACCAAGGGAGAAAAGTGAGCAGGCAGTGAGCTACCTTAGATTGGTTTGGTCCTCTGGGCTGCTGCTGCTGCGTGGGCTGCTGAGGGGCGTTTGTAGGTACCTGACACGGCGGTTGGCTGGAAGGTTTAGCGGGCGATGATTGTACGCTCTGCAAAGAGAAGGGTATCCATAACAGGTTATTCCCCAGACATGACATGGACATGGGGTTTAGGTTTCTTACAGGATTTTTGTTTTTCCCCACTCTTTATTCTTTATGAAATTCAATCCTTCTCTTTCACTGAGCAGAGGAATCAGCTTGGGTGCGATTCAGAGTCCTAAGAGAGGAGGTAGTACCAGCCTAAATCCCTGGGCTACCCATGACACGCCTCGAGGGCTGCCAGACCTGACACAGGAGCTGTGCTCTTGTGGAGCAGCAGTGGAGTTCAGGTGAGATACTCTGGGGTATCAAGGATGACACTGGATGCTGATGTTTAGACAGCTGCCGCCATCTCACCTGCTATGCAGCAAACGTAGCCTGCCCCTGATGGCAGACGCTGCCACTTGCTCTGCAGAAAGTGCACGAAATGTATCAGCAGAGAATGAAAATTATCTTTGATGTCATGGAAGGTGCTGGGGTTTGACTTATGCCATAAAACCTGGGCATATTTATCCCTTCCTGGAAGGAACACTCGGAACACTTCTGTTAAGTGCTGAGCTCATGCCAGCAGGGGAATAGTAAATCATCTCTGATGAAAGACTCTGTTAACACTGAAATACTGACACGCATTAAAACAAAGAGCAGCCAAAAAGCAAACAGTCTGCTCCCAGGCTCTGATTTCAGCTCTTGGTAGATAAGATGACCCATCTATCACTCCAACTACGATCTCTACAGTAAAGGACAAGAGGTGAAATACCCTCTGCTCATTTTACTACCATGGACATAGTTGTTCTTTCAAAAACTAGTGAACTGTGGCAGCAAACCCTTGTCATCCAAGCCTGAGGTCCTGCTTGACAAAAGGCAGAACCATGTGTTTGGAAGAATGCTGAACAGCCTGTGATGCACAGAGCCAATCGTGCACTGCTGTACACAGCCCATCATTGTCTAATTCCAGTCTTTTTGCTGAAGATCTGCTTACACTGCTCTGTTTTACAAAGCCACGACCTAGCAGCCACCATAGCGAGCAACTCAGCCCTTTCAGTATTTACTGCACTGAATTTCCACCCCGTTAAGTCATCCTATGGTAACCAGAGTGGGAAGAGGAGAGAGGAACCCAACCGCCCGCAGCAGTGATGGGATCCGACCCTTGCCTACCTGCAAGGGTGGGCAGCTGCTCCCTGCCTTCCCGTGGGGAGAGAGGCCCTGCCTCTCGGCGCTCTGCTTGGTCACGGTGAGGACGATGTGGGTCCCTGTGGAGTCAGTGATGAGGGTGGGGGGAGGGGTGCCCTTGATGAGGTCGCTCAGGGCGCTCCCTTGCTGGCCAAGGAAAAGCCGCGGGCTGTGGGACTGGCACGGCGGCTCTGCTTCCGCGGCTGGCACCTCCTGCTTCACCATCACGGCTTTCTTTGGCACTGGGCTTGGAGTGGAAGTGTCCATTTGGCTAGCTGTTGGTGCAGGGCTGAATTGGTCTGTTTGGCCACTGGATTGCTTCGCAGACTGGCAACTCAGGAAACCGTTTTCACTCTTGACCTGGGTGCCAAATGCTCCTGGTTTGGAGGCAAGGGCTGTTCCTTCTCCCACGGCTATTGGGGCCGGCTGTGACTGTTGAGAGCGCTTCTCCTGCTCCAGCTGTAGCCTAAGCATCTCCACCAGCTGCTGCTTCTGTTTCAGCATGCGGGTGAGTTCCTCGATCTGCTTGTCCTTCTCCTGCAGCATCTGGTCTTTGTCCCTAACTTCTGCATCTCTGCTGTTACCAGCACTACACCGCTCTGACCTGGCTGCTGCATTCATGCTGCAGGAGGAGGACTTGGAGCTTTCTTCCTTCACCAAAAACTGCACTGGAGATGTCTGCAAGGTGAGCTGGGTCAGAGGTGAAGTCACCATCTCTCCAAAGGTATCTCCAGTGCCCGAGTTCTCGTCCCCTGTGCTCATTTGCGAGCGCTCAGAAGGAGTTGGAGAAACAGGAGGAGTTGAGCCTGTGCTCCCAAACTTCATCACGCCGCCACCAGTAACTGTGGCCACAACTACTTCTGCTGGTGCAATGCCAGTGGTGACCAGGGCTGGCCCTGTGCTCAGCCTGGCAGTTGGGAAGGCCACCACCACTTCGGCAGCTTTAGGGAGGACGGCTGCTGTGCTGGGCTTGGGAGTGGGGGTTGTTTGGCCGGCTGCACCGTTCTGCTCTTGGTAAGCTCGGAGACGCTCAATCAGGTCCGTCTTGGTGCCCGAGACAGGCAAGGCCCTCAACTTCAGCTCTTGCTTCAGCTCTGCTACCTGATATGGGGGGAAAAAAGAGGGCAACATTAAGAGAACATACACTTCTAACTCAACAACTATCAACAGCTGCCAGAGCTGAGACAAAGGACTAAACCGATCTCCCTGCAGGCCAACAAACTTGCACCTCAGGTACGGACTGTGGGGTAGCAATCCCAGCTGCTATCACTAACTCCTGTCAGTCCACCTCAGCCCTGCCCTGGGCCAGCAACATCGTTCAGTACTGCCCACTGACAATGGCAAAAAGGGTGTGTGCAGCTTCACAGGACATTTACCTTCATCTCATCCAGGTTGGCAGGGAGAGGGCCAGGCTTTCCCACTGCAGCGTTACTGTTTTGTCTCATCAGCCCAGTGGAACCAGAGGATACTGAAGATGTGCTGCTGACTGTGGCAGAGAGATTGCGTACGGCAGGGGCACCGGCACCACTCTGCTGCTCTCCTGGAGGCCTGCAGGAAAAGAAAGAACACAGACATCAAAACCACAGTGGAAAGAAACCAGAGGCCCTCAGTGTCGACAAACACACCTTCAGAAACAAACAGGTCACCAGTGCTGCCCTAGACACTGAAGCACACCAATGCTCTCAGCTATATCCATGCCCCCTCCTGTGCCAGCCGACTCACTTCAGCTGCTTTTGTCTGATCCATCTCGCACCGGCTCTTTCTGAGGCCCTCTGGAACCTACAAGACTGAGTGTGTCACACCTGTCACACCCAGTGGCCACCCCTCACACCCACAACACCCCGCCTCCGGTAACAGTGCTGGGGAAGCAAGTGCTTCCTAAGAGAGCGGACCCGTACTTTGGTGGGGCTGGCAGGATGGTCTGATAGTTGTAGTGCTGCTGCTGCTGGTTGAGGATCTGAAGCTGGAGAAAGAGCTGCTGCTGCTGCAGTATTTTGGCATAGGATGAATCCATGGGAGGAGCTCCCTTGTCCTGCTTTTGGTCCGGGGGAATATACTGATGGTATTTAAGCTTCTTGACTTTCGGCTTCAACTCCTTGGCTTTTTTACTGCGCTGAGACTTCTCACTAGCAGACTTGGGCTGGCTTTGCTATTCAGAAGAAAAGGAGGAAGCAAGTAAGAATAGAAATACTGATATAACACCCCACGTAAACCAGAACACACACTGGGATTTTAATTTTGAAATTCTCTAGTTTGTTCACCTCAGGGTCTTTCCATGATTCTCTAACTGAGCTAACATTACAGACATGGCACCAGCAGCAGCTTACACTGCACCATAATGCAGGTAAGTATTTCCCAGAACACCAGATCATCTGCTCATTCAGTGCAGACTCATTGACTCTAATTATAGATAACACTGACTGTTTCAAAATATTTTGCATTCAGCACCTGTTTTATAGAAGGTGTATTCTGCTTTCCATAGAGCAGAAAATCACATTAAATATGTTACAATTAGTGTCAGAGGAAAACACTAGTGAGAAATGCTTCCTTCCTTTGCATCTGTTAATCTAATACTTCCAGCTCTAAACCTGCTTAAAAGTAACCATCTTATCTTCCTTCAGGCTACAGCAACGAAGACATCAGCCAAAACAGTACCTTAATGAGTGTTGGTGGGGGCTTGGCAGCAGTAAGAGCCACTCCATTGGTAAGACTAGGGGGCAGAAGAGGTGGAGGTGGCAGTGGCGGAGGTGGCTGCTCAGGTAGGAAAAGAGTTTCACTGGAGTCTGAGCTAATCTGCAACTGGGATGAACCCTGCAGGGATAGAAAAAGGCATCATGAATACACACAAGAGGAGGGAAATAGCTTAATAGAGTGCAGGAAGTGTCCACTTAGAAGGAAGGAAGATGGGTTTCAAATCTTTAATCAGACTCCTTTAACCCACTGCTTCAGTTGTCCCTGACAAGCAGCACAACTTCTTAGGGCAGAAAAGGAATCAAAATCCCACACCTGTATCTTCCAGCATTGTCTGCTGGGATCAGCTGCACACAGGCTCTATCACCAAGCAATGGCTGCCCCCTTCCCCACACGGCACCACCATGAGGGTTTCTAAATCGCCAGAGGAAGACGTCACTGACACCACACAGAGCTAAGACCCCTAGTGAAATCTCACAGACTTTACCTCTTAGGAAAGCTTTAGTCTCACTTTTTAGGATCATCTGCCACAAATCAGCATGAAGCTCCGGGGCACTGCAGGAGGCCTCCACGTTCTCACCTGAGCTAGTGATGTGCCAGTGGTGCTAGGGAGAGGCTCACAAATCCGGGAGTCCATCGGCGATGGGACAGACCCTTGGGACTCATGGCTGGCTGGCTGTTCTGGGGAGAGGGCATCACTGCTGTCTTCATCAAAGGAGGAATTGTCTGCAACCTTTGGGTAGTTCACCTGTCCAACTAAAAACACAAACATCAACTGTGGTCTGTAAAGTGGAATAAGAAATGACTTCACTTGACACTAGATGTTTCATAAAGACAATAATGGCATGGAGAGAGTTGTGCTTAAAGCACCAGCTAAAAATGAGAGAACAGAGTCCCAACTGGATCAAGTTTAAGTGTTTACATTCACTATCTATCAGTAGAATAAAATGATGCAGACTGGGGTGAACCATTTCCCTTGCTTCTTAGCCAGGCAAGATCAGTGAGTGTAAGGAGAGATACTGAGGTCTGCCCAAACCCAGCTCTGTGGCACGGCTTATTTCACTATCATCTGGCACCAAAGAAGAAGACTGGACAGTATAAGGTTGAGTCATGGTTTCTTTGGTGTTCCTCCTGCATGGTGGAAGGCAGAATCTCTCTTGGATTCTTCTGTCTTGGAAGACAGAACCCCAAATTGTCCTCTAGTCTTACAAGCAACAAGGGCTAGGGATTAAGTGGTGGCCCTGGCTGCTATTAGCATTTCTGTCCATCTACATGCCCAGTAGATAAATTCACATGAGCGTACACTTGTAATGTACCAAGGTTTTTTTAGACTACATTTTCTCAAATTAATCCTGCTAAGCATGGAAATACTGTCATTTGCACCTCACCTAAAATCAAGAGGAATCCAGAGATGTACTTTGCCCAGTCAGAAGGAAGCCACATCTCTTATGCTTCAGTTCACAAGTTCACCGTTCCTCAACTACTTCTTGCTCAATAGTGAAGCCAGGCTCTCCCACAACACTGTCCTTTTCCTTTTTTATGGAAAGTATTTCATCTTGCTCACAGTTGTGTCCCATTTGTCCTTACAGTAGCTGTGCGTGTTTGAGGGGATGAATAACCACAGACACACAGACTGCTCAGTCTGTGGAGACAGGAAAGAGCACTGCTGGGAAGGCTATTCCTCAGCATTCCTTTCAGCCCTTGGAATGGCACTGGCATGATTTACATCTGTTCTGGTTTATTTTTAAAGGGGTTGAATCCTCTGAAGTTTTTGAGTTCACAGACATCTTTTGTTTCATCACACCTGTTTATATTCTGTCTCCCCTCCTGATCTAAGTCAGTGGGTTCTCCCTGACCATATTGTTGACATGTTATACTAATTTTAAGAAGATAATCTAGGGAATACAACCTTCAACAGTCTTTCAAGTCTTTAGGACATACAATTACTTTAACATTATTCTGAAATGTCCACATTCCCTATATTTTAATGTCTCCATAGCATTATCTGGGCCAGAGGGAGATCTGCTTTTCCGGATCCTTGGGCTGAAAGCCTGTGATTCTGGGCCAGGAAAACAAGACCAGCCATGGGATTGCACTCTCTTAGACATGCAGGTGAATTGATAGGTAATCACAGCCACATGTGGGAAATGCTCTCCACAAAGACCCTCCTCTGACCTTACCAATAATAGCTTCCTTCAGGCTCGATTCCACAGGCAAGATGTTCTTCTCCACCAGCTCCATGGGCCCTGGCCTCTGGGCTATCTTCTCGTTGAGGTCATCTGCCAGTCTGGCTCTCTTCAGCTTCAGCTGCTTAGCCTGCAAGGAGGGTTCAGCTGAGGTCTCTGTTTGGGGGAAAGCAAATAAAATGGCATCAATCCAACAATGGTCAACCCAAGCCCTTCAGCAGTATTTTAACTCTAGCCAGAAAGGTAACTTCAGATTACAGCAGATAACTGTACAGAAAAATAGGTGATAGATAACAATAGATAACTATGCATTTTAAAGATATGACAGACACCATATATATTTCGGTTATAAAGATAACTACAGTAGCCCTTGTGACAAATTCACTGCTCTTAAACTGATGTCACCCAATTCTCATTCATCTTTTCCTTCTGGTTGTGCCCCAAGCTTGGTGCTCAGCAGCAGCACAGCACTCCTTCTCTGAAGCTGAGGTTCATTACTCATCAGATCAAATCTGCCTCACTCCCTCTTGGATATTTTACAGTGTTTTCCCTTAGCAGAAGAGCAATCCATGGTCATTCTATTTCATTGTTGCTCAGCTGCATAAAACTGCATGATGTGAATGTGCAAAACAGGTTCTTCTGACAATAATCTCCAAGCAAGCAGAGTTGAATCCCTCCCAAGGAATCAACAACAGGCATGATCTTCTGCCTGCTCCCAAGTGGAAGGAAGCTTTGGAGGTCAGTGGCAAAACAGAAAGCTGTTAAAAAAGTAGTTATGACAAGGTTTACTTTTGATGTTTCCGTGCTCAGCATGTGCCATACCTTCCAGAATGTGCATCCTGACCAGCTCTGATCTCTCTGGCCGGGACCGGATTTTGCGTTTCAGATAGTCCTCTGTCTGTAGCAAAAACAGACAAGCAAGAACCACTTTCAGCTGATCAGACGCAGGAGTGAGGTAATCTTGAACAGCACAATGAAAAGAAACAACCATCTTTAGCTGTTACTGAGATCTAAATAAGCACAGAACGGAGAAGGGGCCTATCTCCTGTCCCACAGCACCCAGAAAACGAGCTTACTCTAAAGATGACCTTCCAGTGTAATCACCTCAGTCAATTGTGCAATGCTGCCCCACAGAACGGAAACTGGGAAGGACTTCCTCAGGAGCTGAAGTCCTCTTTTCCCACTGTATGCACCACCACTAACTTGTGTCAGGGTAACATCCATGAGATTCATACTTTTTTATTAAAGATAAATGCACTGGTTCCATTGTTCACAGAAAATACTTTCACGTACTGCCGGCATTCAGGGCTAACTTATGGTTTGGGCACACTCTTTAATTTGATTAAGAGCTATTTGTTAAGCTAAAGACCCCATGCAGTCCCTTGGGGGGCAGAATCTAAACGCTGTGCCAAGGCTTATTTCACTTCCAGAGCTGCTTTTAGCTCTGTCTTTGGAGAACGTGCTACAGAGCAATGTACAGAGATGACCCCAACAGGCTGAACATGTTACTCTTTACACAGTTGAGGAATGGGATTCTGGAAGCAGTGGGTAATAGACTGGTAAGTACTGGCCATCAGGACGGGCCTTCAGAGAAAGTAAGTATTAAAGTCAGTCAGAAAACTGCACCACAGTTGCTCAACTGCCCACATAAAAATAATTTTATAATAAAGTTTTAGGAAAAAAAGAGGAGAAATAAGCAAAAGCCCTTTGGTCACTGGTCTCAATGCAAAGTCCCCTGTTCCAATCCTTCCACAGTTTAAAGGGCCTCCCTTACAGGTCTTAATCACAGCTGTTATTTTTTTACTTATGTTGCTTTCACTTTTGAAACAAGACTTAGTCATAACAAGTTTCATTCCACTGTCGGCTAATCAGAAAAAAACATCCCCAGAGGCCTTCTGAGGAACAGAAATTACCAAGAAACTCCCCAGTCAGAAAATGTGGCACATGAAGTGTGATGCCTGGCTTCCTCTTTCTCTAGAGCCAGAAGTCTGTGATTTCAGTGTCAAAAGATTTTGGGGGGGATCCTCTGATTCAATTTTGAATTTCTAGTCTCCTAGATAAACATTTGCATGTGTAAGTAACAGAGAAACTTTCCTCAAAGGTGGAACTGAGCTCCACATGGTAAGAGCATTTAGTAGCATTTAAGGGTGAAACAGACACCATAAAAATAAAAATCTCAAGTGTGTGGACAGTGGGAAAGAAGAGTATCAGTCACTTCCAGAAAGATGACTCTAGGGAAAATCCAGGCATCATATTCAATGGCTTTTAGGCACAACTCATTCACTGAGGGTTAACCAGCACCACATGCAAGCTGCAGAACACCCCATCCAATACACTTCTGACTACAGAAAGCTCTATTACATCCAGAATACGAACAATTCCCTTCTGCATCTCATTAGCAGCTACAGGATGCCCAGAACACAAGATGTACTAGTCCTGACTTTCCCAAAACACTGAAGATTATATTGCATCTTACCCTGGCCCGCTCCAAACTCCTTCTTTGTTCATGAAATGCAGCTGGACTTTTCAGAGCTGTGGAGAGGAAAAACATTTAGCGAATGAATTAGAATGATGGAAGTTCTCTCACTGCACAACCCTTCAGGCCAACTAAGTCAACAAACGCACCACAGCAACTGCCTCCTGCATCTTCCAACACATTGAGGCAGATCTCCAGCTGGTACAAAGCAATGGGAATTGCTATGCTCTGTCTGACAGCACAGGGATACAGGAACTGATCTGAAATTTTTGTGGGCCACTGGAGAGTCTAATACAGGTACATTTCTGGTCAAACTAACCACTGCTCCCAAAGCTGGTTCCAAGAATGATTCAAAACCAGCCCCTCAAAAAATGTCTTTTACAAGCTTCAACAGATAGTAAGATACCCAGGACCCTTACAGGAAGAAAACACTCTGAAACATCGAAGAGATGCATCAAATGGTTGGAAGGATGGGGGAACAATGCTAATGAACTGTAAATCCCCTTTACTATCTTTTAATGTCAAAGGGAGCTGCAAGTCTTTCCTTAATCTGCACCTGTGTTTTGTACACATGCAAAGACTGGCTGCAAATCCTGCAGGTCCACAGGACACATATATTGCTCCCTGTAAGAGAAATTACGGTGAGAGCCGGAACACTTGGAGAGCAAAGTATATCTGTCTACTGACAGAAAACCACAACTTGAGGAATTAACTTCAGCTCTCCATAGAACAGACCTTCTCGCCCCCTCGGGCCCTGTTTAAAACCAGAGCCAAAATGGATCAGGTTTTAAGAAACTGATCCTCTGCTGTCCAGGACCACACTAACCCTGGAGGAATCTCTCACTCTGCCTGGCTCCTCTGGAGCACACAAAGCCCAAGTCACAGTAAAACCAGAGAGAGAGGGTGTAGTAGCTCCTCACAGTTTCCTTGAAGCTGCAAGTAGCTTGCTTTTTTAAAAACGACCACATTGTGGTTTGTATTAAGAACTAGCTGAAGGGAGCATAATAATTTCTTTTCATATTTCTGAAATATTCATACTTTAAGCTGTCTGAATTACCGTCAAGCTTAACAGAAAAGTTAAAGAACTTCAGCTTTAAAGATAAGTTGCAAGTCTTTTGAAGACCGAAAACTAAACTCATACTTAGCAACTCCAAAGTATTGCATCTAGGTCCTGTGAAATATAGTCTGCTCATATTATTTTTCACTTAAGACCAGTGATTAAGTACTTCTCAAAGGTAAGTTCACAACGAAGTCTCAATATCAATGAGTGGAGTAAAAGCCCTTGCATAAATGCAATGTAAGAAACTACTTCTAATGTATGTGGAGCCTTCCTTTCCTACAGAAGGGAATGGAGTAGCCACAGAAAGCGTTAAGATACATTCTATGAGAGTCTCTCTAGGTTCACATCAATGGGGTAAGAAGTAGAATTCAGTTCACATGGCAGGAATTCTGAACATGCCAGGCATCACAGACAGGATTTGGACTACAGAAGTGAATGAAGAATAACTTGTAGAAAAGATTAACAATAACTGATAACCATAGTGAGTGAGTCATTACAGACCCTACAACACGGCACAAATAGGTCCTGCTCAGATTAGCTTCATAAATCTGGTTATGGAGAGAAATCACTAGAGAAAGTTACACAAGCTGTGAAATGCACTTTGAGATAAACCAAAGAGATATGGTAGGGATATTATTTTGCAGCAACTACAAAAATAATGCAAAAAACTTCCCCATCTAGATGAGGCACCAAGAAGGCCTCAGCTGATGCCTGCAATGAGGTGTCCTGGGCAGTCTGACCATGGCATTTCGTTGAAGAGCAAGGAACAAACAATATTCTTTCCAAGTGGCATGAGCTGCTTGTGAATACAAACGTGCTTGAACCTGAGCGTGCTTTCCTTTCATTGTGTGCATATCACGGAAAAGTGAACTAAAAGCTCAGGTCCACTTGGGCAAAGACAGCAAGCAACATTAAATCTGCATAAACATCTACCCTGGAGACAAGCAAAGCAGGATTCATCTTGAGTCTTCAAAAGCTCTCTATGAGAATGTGCAGACACAGCAGTAATTCTTGACTCTCCCCTTCCTGCCTACCTCTGCTGTCAGTATGAGGCAGCAGATGAACTTTAAGTGACATTTCCCTGACCACAGCTAATGGTCAGAAAAGTGCACAAGTTCAGCTGGTGTCACAGGTAGCCCAGGAATACTCTTGCATACAGAAGAACGAAGCAAGAAAAGAATCCCTGAGCAGGAAAAAAGAAAAACACCTATGCATGTAACAGTAAGTAAAGCAGAGCTGCTACAGGAATAATCTTGTAAAGAACAATTTCAGTCTCTCATGACTAGTCCTCTGGAAACGTGCACTGGGATGCAGTTCTCTGTGCTGGCAACATGACAGAGGACTTCATATTCGACCTCTGAAAATGTCAAGAGGGCACAAATCCTTCACTGCTTCCCTCAGCAATCTAGGATGAGCTTGACATGTCAGAATAGGGTGTCTACTGTAAAATCATATTCCACTTGAAGTTAATTAAGCCTTGCACATTTTTTGGCTTTGAAATGACTACTCAGCCCAGAGCTGCAGAGCAACTCTGTTAACTTTACTACAGCAAATTTAGAAAAAGGGAAAATATCAACCTATGAAGAACTCTGAAGCAATAAGGCTCTGGGTGAGCCCTAAAGAAGACCAACAGTGCAGAAATGCCCCTTTTCCAGCTCCTACCACTGCCCCTCCTAGCCACTTAGCACTGATCCCTGCAAAACTATTCCTGTGCCTCACAACCCATCTGGCTCACTCACCAGAGTGCTGCTTTATCCATTCCACTCATAACTACCCATATTGATAATGCTCTACTGTTCTCAGCCATATCAGTTGTGGTGGCTCATTCTGGCAGCGTATATCAATGAGTGGCTGAGCTGGTGGAGCAGAACCTGTGCGAACCAGGTGGGCGTGGGGCAGCATTCCCACTCTGTCCACAGCCCTTAGTACCTGAAGCACCAGATATAACCACAGAGGGCTAGGGATGAGGAAACTCCAATCACCTGATGCTTTCTGACTGCTCAGCCTGCATAAAATACACTAAACTATTCCTTACAGTAGTTTGTCTAACCTGTTCTTGGATACTGCTCATGAAAAAATGCAGTATTATTGCAGAGAAATTATCCCAGTGCATAAATATTTTTACTATTTAAAAACCTTTCGGAATGTCTAACTTATATTTCCCTTCCTACAATTTATACTCTTTGTTCCCCACCTTACCTGCAAACATTACAGAGAACGATTTATCTTCTTCCTCTTTGCATCTATCCCTTTTGAAAACTTTGGTTCTCCTATAATCTTCTGTTATATAAAATGACCAAAGGCAGTTACTTCAACCTTCCCTTGCAGATAACATTATCCAGACCTTTGCTTGTTTAGTCTCTTTTGGACTGCTTCCATTTGATCTGCATTTTTATCGAAGCCTAGCGTCCAGAATTGGGTACATATTGCAGCCTAGGCTTTATTGGCTGTTACAGAGTTAAATGATTCTCCAATAACCCTTCTCAGCCACATGTCCCAGCCAGTTTGCCTTTTTGTGTAAATAAAATGCCCAACGTTCACTTGTGCTTGTCTCACAAACCATGCAGGTACCAGGCCAGCCACTCTTCCTCCTCAATTCATGCTATGGATGAGGCATCACAAAAAGCAGACATTCTGCCTTTTTCTTTCATTTTATTCCATAGTTCTTGGCTTCTCCAAACATTGTGAGTCCCAGTCCTGTCCTCCCCCCAGCCTACTAACCTGGAGCTTAATAAATGTGCAGATTGTTCCTCTGTTTACATCAAATCACTGAAAATATTGAATCATGTCAAGCACTGATTTTCTCCCTTCCCATCCCACTCAACAACCCGGCTCAACACAACCACCCAGTCTGACACCAAGCCTTTATTCCAATACTGTTCCCTCACAAGTTGCACAGCCAGCTTCAAGTAGTCCCAGCTTGCTTCCAGAAACATCAGGCAAGGCTGTTTCAGGCACCTTACTAAACCCAAGAAGTGCAAAATCACATTTAACACCCTGAATTCCCTGGGAAACATTTCAACAAATAATTAGTCTGCTGGTAAACCCAGCTTAAGTAATGATCTCTTTTTCCCCCCTTTTCCATATCCCACTTGTTTTTGCCTTGCCATTGATGCTCCAGTTGTACTTCTACTGCACAGGGAGCTCTGTGGAACATCTGCCATAAAGTATCTCCAGCATCTCCCCACAGCACTTGCCTCTCTCCAAACTTAACTTGAATCCTTGATCTAACTATCTAGCTAACTTTGAGTGTGCCCTGATGAGAACACAGTGCTGCCAGAGGAAAAAAAATACCAAACTTGCCAAACTACAACAGCAGTATGAGCTGCTGAGTTTTTGTTTTCACTGTATGCAGAAAAGAAAGAGTTGAGAATGCAAAAGTAACTTCTGCAATGCCCAATTTCAGTTAGGTTACCTCCTGCCTGCCTTTTGTTTTTATTTCTACATGATATGTACATGGTATTTTCAGCCTCAGTAACCTGCAGTTACACTTTCTGCCCTCATTCTTGTACCTAGGTCTGGGACAAAGCACGTCAGCCCTTGGTTATGCTGACAAAACGGTCTGTGGACTCCGATCACAGTTGTTTTGAAAGAGTTATTTTAACCTGGATTGGTATGCTGGTTTACAGCACAGCTCCACAAATAATAGTGTCAGCAAAGCTGAGCACAACTGCCCTGCCAGACAAAGCCAGAAATGAGAGGCTGAGTTTAAGGCCAGCACTGAAGCAGGAGCCCCCACTTTGCTGAACCATGGCCCACCATGTCTTCGAATTGCCCCATCCACCAAAAGAAAACAGCCTGGAGTTACAAATGGCCCAACAAGCCCTAAAAAAGGCTCAGTGATAGATGGGACAATAGCATCATCAACAGAGCTTGGGACAGCACAGTCCAGCAGGTGCCCTCCACTGAGCTGTACGCACTTCTGTCCCGCTTGGACAACTGTGGCAGTTTGTAACATCCGGAGGACGAGTTTTACCCCTCGCCTTTAGATGACTGACAGCAGGACTTGATTTTCCTGCCACAGACGGGCTGGCTAGCAAGGATCTCATGAAATTCCTACCACATACACCCTATTTCTTTAGTCTCTCTGTTGCCTGTTGTGGAGCATTTTGGGGCTTCATCTCCAGAATTCCTGAAGCATGAGCATCTGTGTGGTCACACCCTCAGCTACCATGAGAAATCTCCCTGCAGATCAATGATGCAACTGTTCTGTGCCTCCACCCTGCTTCAAAAATGTTGCACCTATACATTGCCACTGTGTCCTTCCATCTGACCCACCAAAGCCAAGCAGCAGCACATAAGACCATCTACATTGACCCACACCTTTCCATACAAAGCCCAGAGATGAGAGTTGCTAATCTTCACTTCAAAGCAATGTATTAACTCCTATGAAACAGGGTCCAAAACTGCAATGCCTGAGTTCAGTGTTCCCCCAGTCCAAGCCACATTTTGCAGATGGCAAAGTGTGAATGAATCACAGAACCACAGAATGGTTTGGGTTGGAAGAGACCTTAAGGATCATGTAGTTCCAACCTTCCTGATGTGGTTGCAGGGACACCTTCCACTAGACCAGGTTGCTCAAAGTCCCATCCAGCCTGGCCTTGAGACACTGCTGCAAAGCATCACACTGGTGCTGCTATATACAACAGACTGAATCAAGGCTCAGGAATCAATCCTGAATCTTCAATACAACAGCAGAGACAAAAAGCTGGGAAAAATGGCCCAAACATTCCTGTTCAGGGTTCACCCTGCAGTGTACAAAAGCAGATTTCAGCTGTGCAAAGCTTCCAAAGATATTCATATGCAGATCTCCAAGTTCCTGTTACCTAGCGTGAGAAGTAAATGCAATCAGAACTAGGCTGAGACACTCTAAGAATGAAACACAGCAGGGGAAGCGGACTGACCCAACTGCTGACAAAAAGAGGCCAAAATACCCTGCATTTGCTTATGCAGCTGACAGAAGACATTGAGGTTTGCACAGAACCAAACACAGGGAAGAAAGAAAGGCAAAAGGATCTGCACAGATCCTCATAGCTCAAGTGTCTTGTGGGAAGCAGAGGCTGCAAAGCCTTCTGTAATCAGTAAACCACTACTCGAGGCTATCAGACTTGTAGACTGACAGAGAGGCAGCACATGAGCTTTCCTTGGCCATAGTATAGATACTATAGATGATGTCCTCATCATGGACAACAAGGTGATATTTGAACTGCAAATCAGTTGGTAAGACAACACACAATGTTTGTAGAAAGGCTACAGCTAAATTCAGAATACTGAGTCAAATACTTTGCTCTTCAGTTAGACCTGCTCCTAAAGGAAAGGAAAAACCTTCCTTTGCTATGACGAAGAGAAGCTTGTGTCATGTCCAAACCCAATCTCAGACACGCTGATTACATCCAGAATAGCAGAAGACCTTCGGCTGCAGCTATTCAGCCCTGCTCTCAACCAAACTCTGGTTTCTCTCTCTTGTTTACTATGCTTTCGTAAAAAGATGAGATAAAGTGCTGCAAATAGGCTCGATGACTTCCGCTGTCGGTTCAGGGTGGGGCTCCCACCAGCAGGATTTTGTAAGAGACACAGACCTGAACCACAGAGCAAGACAGTTAGCACTTTCTTCCTCCCATCATCTTCACCCCACTTTCAAAAAGCATTTCTCACAGCATGGAGGAAAAAGGTATTAAAAAACTGGGTCACATGCACAGAAGGGATTGTCATCTTGCCAGTGGGGCAGTGTCAAAGAGCTGTTGTGTGCTGCAGAAATATGAAAAGGGGCTGGAGAACACACTGAGAGAAGAGAGATCTCCATCAGCATCCTCTTCTCCATTTGCAGCTCTGGCAAGTTTCTCATCCAGTACACAGACCTGATCATACTTGAGAATTCTTGCTGATACCATACCCCAGCATTGGTAAATGACCTTGGATTAAGGCTAAAATATGAGTAGCAAGTTAAGGATAGGAAAAGAAGCCACAACTGGTAAACTGTGATTATTCAAATCCCAAAATACATAAACTCAGAAAACTAAAAATTAAGATTGACCTAAAAAAGTCAATCCAAATATATTTATGAAGGTAAGAAACACATCTCCGGCACTCACACAAATGCAGCCTGCCCTTCAGTGACACCCTTCAATGAGAATGTTATTGTGATTGAAGAATTATGAGTGTTCCTAGACCCAAACAGAAGGAAGGCTGGAGAAAGGCTCCTTCCCACGTTGCTACTGTCACCAGCGCTGCCAAAACACGGCATTACAGATACAGTGCTGCAGCTTTACCGAGTCTTGCCCACTGCCCAGCTATTCCAATCAACAGAGACATGGCACAGAAAACGGCAGTCGGATGAAGTTCCTGTTAGCTGGATTGTTTGGTGAGCCCCAGGCTGCTGTGGAAGCCAGAGCTGAAGTCCTGCCTTCCTGACACCCTGCCTCAGAGAGCCAGCCCTTCTCCTGGGTCAGCATTCCGAACCTGCACAGCGTACTGGCTCATGCAGCTGTTTTTCCCAAAGAGCCACTTTCCAGCTGCCTGCACTGGGCTTGCCCTGGCTGCTGAAGCACACAGGCGGGGGGAACTGTGGTACCCTGCCTCAGCGAGCCATGGAGACACTCACCAGCTGAGCTGCTTCCAATGCCTGCACCAGGCACCTCTCCAGGGCCCGCTTTCAGCAAGACTGTCAGTAACTTTAGTACTGCAGTATCTCTCTGATGATGCAGCTGAAGTTTAAGATTTTCATTAACTGTGTGAAAAGCCTGAAGTATAGGTTTGTCACAGTAAACACGAAATTATTGGCAGAAAGGACTAAGATTTTTTCAAGGCCCAACAGTGAGTTAATTTAAAATCTAACATATGTGCAATTTGTCAGAAAGTTCATCCTCTTTAGGAGCAAAATGGAAATTGTCACCCATGGAAACAGTTATCAGATCTGTGGGTGACTATGGCTACGGCTTTGTGTCAAAAAACATTTACAGCAAATACAAATAATGTATAATCTGCTCCATCCATCACCATTAACTCTTGGCATTCAAAAGATGTTACCTAAATCCTGAAACGGAAAATTTAAAAAGGCAAAGCGTCATTACAATCAGGATTATACCACCTCCAAACTGAAGAGGAAAAGGGAGACAAGGAACTTCTACCAGGAACCCTTTGATCCATGCTTTCATGGACCAGATTTCGTGCCTGTTTTTTGCATGGAAAATCAGCCTTTGCAAACTCTTCTGATAACTTTCCAGAGTGCCCACGGTGGAAAACGTATGGGGTCACAAAAAGGAGAGACCATTCCCAGCCAACAAGAAAGAATGAAGCTAAGTTAACTGTGGGAACACCAAGGGAAGAAACTGTATCGCATATCAGACTTCACTCCCCTGAATTATTATGTTTCTCTTGCAACTGGCAGAGTTAAATCTTTTATCACGGCAGGGATCAAGGACCAAACGCAGCCTATCAAACACCTGAGCATGGTCTTCCTTCTACAGCTTCAGAAAGAGCAAACAGCACATTTCCATCCTAACACAATGAACTTTATTGCTCCAATCATGTCTTATTAATCACAGATCATATAAACACATAGAAAACACACAGAGACAGGTATCTAAAAACACAGACAAAGCAGATGCAGTTATTAGGCCTCTGACAATGAGACTCTCAGCTTAAATGCACAGATTTCTTCTACACACAAAGCCTGAAGGCTTTGAAATTTTGCTTCAAGGAGAAAGATCAAAGTCAAATAACCAGCAAACAATTCCTGGGAGACTAGTTATAGGTATACGATCAAATTAAAATAAAAACAGTTACAGACTTTTGTGCAACATGCCAGAAACAGAAAAAATGTAGGGGACAGCTGCAAGTGTCTTCTATGTTTTTTTTAAATTTTACAATACTTGATTAGTGTTCCAGTCTTGCTCTCAGAGCATGACACTAAGTGTATTAAAAGTCTAGCTGCAGCTTCTGTACTTGAGGTTCCTTGCTATATGCTATGAACCAGAAAAGAGCAAGGATTCAGAGGTTTATGGAGTATTAAAATAAGTCATTATTTTTAGATCTTAAAAGACTTTACAGGTTTGTACATTTTATTAAACAAGTCTGGGAGTAACAATATTTACAGTCCACATATATGTTTTTAACTCCTTGTCCTAAATGAAATTACAGTTCCAGCTTAAAAGCATGAAAGTGAAGCAGCTGCCAATGTGCAGAACAGCAGACACAAGATGTCAGGGAAGTGCAAATTTGAATTTTTGCTTTATTACTCTAAATAGATTCCATAAAACTATAGGAATGTCACTACAAAGATCTGATATGTAAAGCAGTAAGAGAATGACGGGGACACATTACGTAGCAGGAAGAGCTATTTCAGGGTGTTAAAGCAATGGGTTTAGCTGCAGCTCAAATAGAACACACCACAACCTTGAAATGTCGGCTGTGTAGCCACATTGCAACAGTTCCAAGTCAGTAAAACTCCACGCAGGCATAGCAGTTCATCTATCCTGGCCCTTAAGTAGAAGACAAAATATGGCTGAGGCACAAAGAACTGCACCTGAAGGCACCAGCATGACGGCAGAACAGCTCCTGTCATGAAAAATACTGCACCTGAGGTAACTGTCACGTTCCAACAGCTTGCTGCCTCTCCTTTCTCTGACAAACACAGAAAGATGCTCCTACTTCACAATTAACAGTTAAACAATTTATAAAACTGATTTTTTCTTTCGTTTAGTTTCTGACATTTAGTATGTTCTACTGTAGCTATTGTATGTAACAGGAACCAAAGGTTGATTATAACCACAACTGACAGGTCTCCTTCAATTAGCACACATACACTAAATTGACAAGATTCATAATAAGAAATAAGAATAAGAAATTATGAACATAAATATTAATTTAAAAGCCATGCAATAAAGCTAGAAGTGCATAATTTTCAAGTATTTAAAAAACTTTTTTTTTTTTTTAACTGAGAAGTGATTAGACTGTCAGGGAAAGGCTAAAGCAGAAATAGCATTTTTAGCTACCCTACACAAACGTGGATGTATGGCCAAATCTTGGGGTTGAGATGTTGGAAGTCTAGAGACATGATTTAACCTTAGAAACTCACAGGTGGCAAGCACTTCGCTTCCTGAATTCAGTACCTCAAAGATCCTTGGGGTTTTGTGATGGTGGCTGTGCTGGATGCAGAAGAGCAGCTACTACAAGCTTTGTCTAGATGATGATCAACACTGACATGCCAAAGCATAAGCTGTGTTCTGTACCCTTAAGTCACCAAGGGTCCCCAGTAAACAGCAATTCCTTTAGAATTCATTTTAAGCAATGTCTCACAGACTCCCAATAAAGCAAATACTGCATTTTAGTTTTATAACAAATATTACATTTTATCCACTAACCTTACGGCTAGAAAAAAACGCAGCTGGTGATATGAGAGGCCTAATGAGATGATAATCATGAGACTGCCTGCTGCATCACAATAATTTCTAATTGTGTGACATGTTGCAATTGAACTATGGCACGCTCTCCTCGTGGAGTCTGAGGATAAAATACACTCGTACACCAAAATAAGCTCGAGCATCCAGCAGGCTGCACGTCCAAGCAAAAACTGCATCAGAGTGTTGGTAGCACAGACCTAGAGCATGGAAACACCTCAGCACCTGTAAAAGCAATCCCATTAGAATCTCCATGCACAAATTCCATCCTCTTTGGATCTACATACAGTCATGTGTTCTGCATCCTGGAGCACAAACACACAGAGGAGTTGGATGTGGGCACAAAAACTGGCAAACATCAGATACACTGAAGTGAAGAAGAAGCTCCTGGAAATTCTCAGCCTGTACAGCAGCCACCCTCCTTCTAGCTTTCAGTGCTTACAATGCCCTTTTCAAAGGATGCCTGTGACATTTTTCAGAGGCTCACAAAGCACTTCTACAGAGCAACACAAGGCACATTCCCAGAAATTATCTACTTCTGCTTTGCCTGCTTAGATAGAAGTGATGGTCGAAACAGCTTTCCTGCAGGATTGTACCCCCATGACAACCTTGCATTCTTGCTTGTGTTTTGTGTTTGCAACCAGAAGCCAAAGATCACAATCCGGATGGATAAAACAAAGGGCATGTGAAGCTTTAAATCTTGCAAAAGAGAAAAAGAGCCACATATTTTGCATAACAGAGTATTGCTATATTTGCCAAATGTCTTTCCCCTAAAAATTTTTGCTGTTTTAGTTGAAGATACTTTCCACATAACTTTCTACTCAGATGTGCATTAGCTACTGTTTTAAATATTCTTTTCAAGGGTGAAAAACGGGGTGTTTAATATTCCCAAAAAAACCCTTACAATAGCCATAACCTTTAAATTCGACATTAAAAAATGACAGCATCTGACTGTTCTTCTACAGCACAACAGAGTTCAAAGAGTTGAGCACAGACAGGAGATTTTGTTTAACTTGCATTTTGTGAGGAGAAGAAGATGAAAATCATCTCTGCATAGCTACAAAAAAATGCAAATAGCAAAAAGGTTTGTCTATTTGCACTGTTAGAAAATAGGCCAAAACCTGAATAAATATAAAATCTCAGCTCTCCTTTTTTCAAGATACAGTCATTCTAGCTCAGATCACAGGTATGTCAGCTGCAGGTGAAGACTTGCTTCCCACATTTTTTCTAAGGGCAATTGAGAATTTTAATCCTCAACTAATGAATCCTGCTACTAGTAAAAGGTTATACAAAGTGGTAACAGAAAGCAAGAAGAATTAATGAAGCATAAAACCCAATTATTTTGAATCATCTTTCACTGCCTATAAATGCTTTATTTCTTACTACAACACACTAATCTTTCAGTGGAGCAAAGTCCTACTGTAGGTGGCTGGTGAGTTGGGAAGGTTATTTAAGTGAGATTAAGTGTACTTGGTAAAAAAATGTTGAAACATTTGCCTTTCCACTCTATCATATAAACAAAATTCCACATGGGACAAAGTAAGCAATTCCCAGTTCTGTTATGAACAAGCACAGCAGGAGCAGCATGACTCTCACTCTCACTTTACGGTGACGCAAAAGTGTCATCTCCCACTCCTCATATTTACAGTGTCCAAAAACCTCGTGCTGACGGAAGCCTGCAATGAAATTTCTCTTTTAGGGCACCAGTTTGCAGAACGAATCTTATGTGGGGTTTAGATTCAGTCAGGAGAACCAAAGGTACCATGGGGAGTTCGCACACTACATAGCTTGTAATGTAGAACAAAACCTTTCACTTCTCCCACACTTGGCTCATGGATTTTTCCACGGCTGTTTGCCTCAAGGTATACAGGAACTGATCTGTATCACAGGCTAATCTAAATGAACATGTAGGAAAGCACAGTAAGACCAACACAGATACAAAGTCGATGCTGAGGAAGTGACATCCACACTCTGGATATGAAGGTGAATTGGAGGTGTGGTGCCAGACAAGCTGTAGTCTGGTCCCATGGACTGAATGCATATTAGCTCTAGGCAGAATATTTTCCTCTTTACTTCCATTCCAATTTAATCCAGCTCTCAAACTTTATTTTATGGTGCAAAACAAGGTACAGTAGGCAGGTGCAATCAGGAGATTCATTTCAAAAGCAAATTCCTGACACAAGCTGTAATGCTGATAGAACCACAGCCATCACAGTTCTCTCAAGAGTGTTAAGACTCTCCAGATGGAAAATAAAGAAAATAAAAGAAGCCAACCAGCACTTGACATGGAAAGAGCCATCCAGCTCTTTTAGTTCAGCACCAAACCATCCTCTGGATTCCAACTTTTATACTTTTGTTGAATCACCATGAAGGACTGTGCGGGGCTTGGCTCCTGGCTAACAAACCCAAGAGGGACACACGAGTCCAGCACAGCCGTGTTCAGTAGCAGAGGACAGCAGAACAAGATTAAGTACCTCAATCAGTACCTCTCACAGACAAGAGGTACAGGCCAGAGAGAAGAAAGAATACAGGATACTTGCACATTCCCAGCAGTAGTAAAAATGTCTATTCTGGAACTCCTGGAAGTAGAAGTAAAGCTGTCATAGCTCCAGATGCCTTCTGGAGGAACATGGTCCCTAGTCATCCTCTGTACTTCTCAGGCCAAAAATGGGACTTTTGCTTTAAGTATGACAATTTATCTCACATCTGATCTTCTCTTCAAAAATGGCCCAGGCAAATTATGTTTTAAACATTTCCCTATGTGCAGTTATTTCCAGTTAGCAGGTATGGGTAAATGATACCATTATTTGGGAGGAACTAATTCCAAATCATGTTTAGAACAGATGTGCTGAAGTGGGTTTTCTCCATTGCAGAAAGGACCTTTTCATGTGTTGCCAATATTTTCGCAATGATATTTCACTGAGTGTTTTTCTTTGGTCCGTCACAAACCTCACATGTAAGAGATATAAATGAAGCAATGAAGGGCACAAATCTGCAAAGACTAGCAATTTAGGTTATGTTTTAAACAAATTTAAGACCCACTAATTATTCTGGATGCCTTACTTGAATTACTTGCAAGGGCCTCATTTTCAAAAGGCCTTTAAAACAGACCCCTCTCAGGAATCACGAGTTTTGCCAGCCACACTTTGAAGAAAGCCAGTACTGAACGTAAGTTAATAAAGTATTTGCATACATATCCACCTAAAGGAGGAGACTGCAAAGAAGTCAGGAACATTTTCTTCTGAGAAGCATTAGTAAAAAGGCACAGTCACTGGGACACTGGTCTTTCATCCAAAAACAGGTAAGTGTATTCTGTAGAAGCTTGTATACAAGCTCCCCAGGTTAAAAAGTAGACAACAGTCATGATGTATCCAGACAGGACAATCTTTTCTTTTTCCTTCGGTAACATAATTTTAAGCAGGGGTCCCAGAAAGCTCTTGAGAACATTACTGCCACCCAGCAAGCCACTTCAGCTGACAGAGTGCTGCTGACAGGTTCTCTTCATTCAGAGAGCTGACATTCTAACCTTCAGCTCTCAGCAAAGTCACACCACTGTGTCATATTACAGTCATCTAGTTCAGAGGTACCAAAGCGTGACAAAACTATTTGACAGATACCTTTTTTGCATTTTGGGAGGAAGGAGGGGAACAAAACAGAAAAATACCTTCTCCAACATTAATCCGACAACGAAAGTTTGGCTTTCCTCTCTGCCTCCACAGATTTTGCCCTCCCCTGCAAGAAGGGCAGTGGCTGATGCCCACAAGGCTCTTCCTAGCTGTTTTCTCGCTACGAACATAAAAGAGGGCCCCTTGTTGGTTAACATCTTGTACACACTGCCTGGCTTTGGTCAGTTTACGGAATATGTACACACAAAGTTACAAGTGCCTCAGAGGTCTGAGGAGCTGACACACTCTAAGAACAGAAAGTGCAGAGGCAGGAAGCCTGTTAGAAGAGTGATTACCAACAGCAGCCAAGTATATAAGGCACTTCTAACATAGCATGTTCTCCAGAAGACTGTGCATTGTGATGAAATGAAAGCCTAGTTTTGCAGTACAGTTGCACTTGCAGCCATTACCCTCTTCCTCAGTATCGGAGGTGGCCCCAACACCTCAGAAGGACCAGGCTGGGTGGAACAGGGTGGGGCTCTTACATAGGATGTTTTTCATGCAGAAGCAGAGAAGCTGATCTTATGAATCATACGAGAAACCATTCTCCATCAAAAAACATGCATAAAAACACCAGGGCAAAGAGCTGAAGTGGTACTTACGCGGCATGATCCCTTGGCTCACCAGCTCCTCCCGCGTGCGCCGCTGCTGGAGCTTCAACTGCAGCACTGCACGACAGCAGAGAGAGGGGAGAGAAGGAAACCCATCAGTGCAAGAAACAACTGAAGAGACATTTTCAAATGCATCTTGTTTTCTTCTTTGGATGCCAAGGCGCTGCTGAGCAGCAGAAGAAAAAGACCCCCCCTCCCACCCTGCTGCCCTGCCCTGCTGCCCTGCCCTGCTGCAATTGCAGAAGTGGCCCCCAGCAGTCAGGTTTCCGTAGGCTGCTGCAGCAAGGGGGAGAGGAAGTTGCGCAGGGTCTTGGCAGGGTGATAAAAATCCACAAAGCCAGGCCTGTTTCTCAGTTCTTTCTAGAGCACCAACTGCTTTCCAAACCATTAATATTAAAAAACAAACAAAGAGAAACACCAGCTGACAGTCCTCCAATAAACACAGAGTGACACCCCAGCTGCTAATGACTCCTGAAAACTCTAATTACTATGTGCAGATTAAACGGTATGTCAAAATTGTTGGTCATTACTCTAAATTACAAGGCTGATTTCCTTCCTCAGCTCAGAAATTCACCTTCAGAAACATCTCGTGAAACACCACGGATACATCTAGAAGTGTCCTTCCACTGCAAAAGGAATCCCCTTTTCCCTAGAATTTTTCCTATTTATTTTAGCATAACAGAACATATTCATGACCTGTGTGAAACGCAATTAGCTGGGTTTTTTCTAGTGCAAATCCCTGGAATAGTCATAATTTCAACATTTAGATTATAATAGCAGTTTCCCTTTAAACTGTACAATCAAAGCAACATTCTAGATTGTTCTTACAGTCAAAGACAGCTTCCATATGAAAGCAACCTTTCAAAACTGAAGAAAAAATTCACATGAATGTGTACACACACACATGTCTCAAATTAGGACAACCTGGGTATCACTGAATCCCATTTGCAATCAAGCCCAAACTCCTAAGCATACTCCACATAAAGTATTATTAAATGAATGGCAAGGCATCTCATCTCCCCTGTTTTAATTTGAACTTCTCTGTCAAACTTATACCTTTTGTATAGCCCACATTATGAAAGTCCACACAAATGTAGTGGAACCACTACAGAGCAAAACTGCTCTACAGTCTAACTATGCAATCCCATTATAACCCTTATGCCTCCTTTCCTAAGTACTGTGTTTGTCCAGTACATTAATTTCATACATTATATCCAAGTTTGTACTGTACACTCCCTAAAGCAGAGATCAAAAAATTTAAGAATATGCCACTTTGTCTACTTACAGACATCATCACATTTTACCTGTTTCTTTCAACCTCCTATTAGCAGTTTGCATTTGACTAAGATATATCTTCCAACAAGGGTTCTGGTCTTCACATGTATAAAAAAAGAGACCCATCTCTTCCTTCCTATGGTTGTTTCCATAGCACCTAATCACCCTCACTTAAATGCACATTTAATTTTCTTCTTGGATTTGTCTGGCTGCCACTTCCATTGACTTTGATATACCTTTCTTTGAAATTGTTTACGACAGTGAGAGGAGTACCTCCTACCTGTGCAAGTACCTCTGTGCACAGTGTGCAAACAAGTTACCTCTCTTCTGTTTCTTAAGACAAACTATGATTTCTTAATATATGGATCCCGGGCAGGAAACTTTTAGTATATGGAAGTGAGAGAGGAGAGGAGGATGTACAGAGCACCATGGTAATTCTGTGTGGGATCAGCCAAGAGCCAGAAGGAGGAGGAGGGAACACAGAGGGGAAGGAACAGGCCCTCCGTTTGGCTGTGAAACTGCAAACAGAAGTGGTAGTTTCAGACTCTTCCTCCCACCCAGCATGAGATCGCACTCCTACTTCTGTGCTAGCGTGAGGGCTAACACAGCTCACAGCCAGCCTGCTCACAGAGCTTCTCATTTGCTGGACTCCTTTTGAAATTATCAAACCCCAAATCTACAGAAGCACTTGATCTAACTAACACCTTGCTGAGTCAGTGTCAAATCTCTCACTCCCCCCATCCCCTCTCATGTCCCCCTGACTGGTGGCTGGACTCACTGACGTGACAGAGACCACAGCCCAGTCAAAAGAGGCACCAGTTTTTGTGTTAGCAAGCTGGAGAGGATGACCACATGGCCAGGAGTTGCAGTGGAACAACCAGGACACCAAGTATTCGCCAGCGCTGAAGGTGGGCATTAGACTTCATCCTTCCAACAGCACACTGCCACTGAGTGATTTCTGCCCATTAAATCTCTCACTGCATGGCATTCCACTACTGAGCCATTTAGGGACTCATATCCATACCCTAAATTAGCACACCTTACTAAATATATACAGACAAGGCACAGACCTACAGCATCAGGTCCATCTCTCCAGCTTTAAGTGCAGATAATCTTATTATTACTCGTCCTCCCATTTACACATCTAGTAACGTATGTTAGCCCTTTTCTGCCAATTATTTGCTACGACCATCTACCTCTCCTCACATTTCTAACTACACCTACTATTTACCTTTCACCTCCCAGCCAGGGATTTTCAGCAAAAAACTCCCCCCCCACAGGTGTGGCTGGCATTTTTTGCTCCTGGGTGCACACTCGTATTGTCACCTGTATTAATGTGCATTTTGCTCAACTGTCTCAGTTGGCTTAAATGATCTAAACCTTTTTTATATCATCGTTATTTATTCCTCCACTAGGATTTGTTCTGTCCACACAGTTACAATCTCTTGCATGTGTTTCCAGACAGCACCAGGCTGATCTCAACCAGAAATGCTTTTCTGCTTTCTATGATTACAACCAGTTCTCAATCCAATTAAGCAGTACTTCATTAAATTCAAATACACTTCTTAAAACCAAAATTTACCACACTACTAAGTTAAAGACATTATAAAAGTCTATTGCACCCAGACAAAACCCCTAGCAACCAAATCACACTTATCCAAACGACAAAATTACATTTGAGCAGACCTGTTTTCACAAACCGAAAAGCTGATCGGCGTGATTATACTGCTATTCTTATACCACCTAAATTCTCCATCAAATTTTCCAGAGTTTTTTTTTTCCTGGAACTGACAGCAGATGAGCCACTCTTTACTCACTCACCCTTTGTCAGCAGTGATGCAAAATGTGATTGGTCTTTTGCTCTTCTGAAGTCTCCCTGCTGTTCCCAGATTTATTAGAAATGAATTTCAGTCAGACTGCTAGAGACTTCATCAAATGACTTATAATTCCCCTGCTGACTGCAGCCTTCCTTATGAATTTTCTAAATATATCTTATTTATTAGTAACAATCTACTACCCGTTTTCTCTACCCATTATATGCACCTTTTATTTTTAAACCCTATGTCCCTTCACAGAAAGAAACTGTCAAGAGAACTAAACTAGAGAATAGAAAAAAAGTCATTTTCAGGACCCTTTTTATAAGACTAAGGAATTCTTGGGATTTATGAATGCATATAAATGCATATTAAGCACAAGTTATAATCAGCCATAAAGTACTTTTTTTCCCCAATACAGCTTATTTTTGTGGCAGGGAGGAGAGCAAAAAGGATTACTTCAGTTCACTCCTGAATACATTTTGGCTTAACTAAGTACTTGGAGTTCCCAATGCCATTTCATATATTTAGGAGATCACCTGTTTACATGTGCAAGTGTGTGAATCCTATATATAGATTAACAGATGTCCCAAGCACCAATCCAAGGCTGTTGTACATGGAGCTCAGCCAAAGGTCTAGAATGACCAGAGAAATTCAAAGCTACTCTAAGACAGACTGAAGTGTAAGTCTTTCAATCACTAATGGACAATCTTCTGTTTCCTTTATCCCTGTGCTTAACCTGTAAATTAATTTTCAAGTTAAGAATAAATCAGGTCATATAAAGGGCAGTGCATAAGTGCTGGCTAGAAAATAAGTTCCAAACTGGTGCCCTTCTACTATATGCAATATTTTGTGGGATTTGTATGCTTGTCAGATTTTCCCACTCAAAACTGGGCATAATTTATTTATTCCACAAGTATGAAACGTTCCCAATTAAATTTTGAACAATGTTTTTATATCACTAATGGACTCTTCCAAGAATTAGTAAAACATTCCAGAGAAATCTGGGAGCTAGGACAGAGGACCACTGCCAGCAGTTTAAGAGCAGTAGAGAAGAACTGCGGTGGTGGGAGATGTATTAAATGACAAATAATATTGTGATACAGCTACTATCAACAGAGTTATGCTGTTAGTAAAATACAGCATGTCATGATTATTTTTTTTTCTCTTAGCATAAAACTTTCTCAACAGCCACAGGCATATTCCAGGACCAGCTACTCACAACTAGTGGAAGCACAGATTTAACAGTGTATAATTAATACACAGAGCCTGCACCCATACGGGCACTTTCAGGACAGCTACAACCCTAGCGGTAGTTCAAGGGTGCATTAGTAGTAAGCAGAAGCAAGAACAAATATCTATGATGAGCTAAGTTGTTTTTTGCAGCTCATCACCTAAATCTGCAGCAGCGTGCCTGGCCTTAGACATAGATATGTGAAAGCCCTTCTATTTCTAAACCACACTGCATTTAGTAGCGTGACTAGAACTACTGCAGAAACTAGATTGCAGATTCTGCATCTCAGCATTTCAACAGAGAAAAATAAAATTAAAATCTCTTTTCAAAAATTGTCTCACATACCAGGACAGGTTTGTGACAATAAATTTTAAAAATATCCTGCATTCCCTGGTTTTTGAAAACTAGCAAGAAGTTCACTGGCTGTGAACTGCAGCTTGTGGTGAGACCTGGTGCATGTTATACTGAATACAAACATACTGCCAAAGGGAGTCTGTGCTCACATTTCTACAAAACCTTTCCTGCTAAGGAATCCCAGGCGATACTTAAGGTCACCCAACCAAGGTAATGATTAAGCACAGCCATATGGTGGATTACAACTGGGACAGCATGAGCAGCAGTGCAGAGCAGGAAGGAAGGAAGGCTGCTACAGCCAAATGAAACCCTATAGAGGGACCGAGGGAGGCAGAACTCCCTGGAATTCAGGCTGGGATACCCATGCAAAATGGGAGAGTGCAAGACATAAACTGCATATTAGTAAGAAAGGCTGTATGCTCACAGACGTGATTTATCAATTTTGTAAATTCGGTGAAAGCAGTCTGCCTGATAGAAGAATTTATCCTTGCAGCCCAATCAATAAACCATGTGATTAGGAAGAGAAACTACTGAAGAACAAGTGAAATTAGCCTAACTTCATTATTTAAGCTGAGGAAAGTGCAAGCATAAGTAAAAGCACTAAAAAGCAATTTAATGCTCATAAGGGCTCACGGTCATTTATCTGTACATTGTTCAGCACCTCTGCAGAGCCCATTTGGAAAGCACTGAGCGGCTACAGTGTCCTGTTAATTCACAAGAAAGCACTAATACAGCACGAACTGGGATGGGAACTTGCCAGTTAGTTCAACATCTCTGCCTTTCTGTAGTGACAAAGGTATTTCAGGAGAATTTTCACTGGCCTAGCACTGAGCAGGTCTGCCTAGGTTTACTTCGTGAGGGTCAGAGACCATGAACTAAGGAGATGTGGCACAAGGCCACCATTTGCAGCCCACACCTATTTTCCAGTTTTTCACTCCAATGTGTATAACCCTGTATGCAATGGCCTGCATGCAATCAACTTAATTATAATATGCAACAATAAAAGACAACTTTGATGACATGGGGTATTTCCTGAACAAAACTGGCACAGCTGCTTGTGCAGAACTGGGGCCTCTAACTCAAATATCACAGTGCCATGTAACTACTGCTTTGAAGAATGAAGCCACCTTTCCACTTACCACTTGGCCAGCAGCCCTCCTAATTACACTAAGAAGAGAATTTTTTTCCTACTTTCTGATTAAATAGTCACATTTGACCAGAAGCAAACGCCAAATTCAGCTTTTGAATATGCAGGACACCAGCTGTTGTTTTCTGCGGAAACTATATCCTACTGAATTCAGTCCCTTGGAGATGTGGTAAGAAAACTCTTCCCTCACACCAAAAAATGGTCTCTGAGCATTTTTCAGCTGTGCCACCTTACAAAACAAATGTTCACTTGCATTAGATTTTTCATGCTTCAACAGGAAGCCAGATTAGATTCACCAGCAAGGGCAGCATTTGTAAAACTCCAGTTGCAACACCTTTCTGTACAAAAGCAGCGAAGAGCTGTTGGTGTACCAAAGCACTTGTAGTGTCCACAAGAAGCTGTAAGAAAAAATCAGCTATGCTAGTTTATGATCAGTGAGTGAGCACACAATGGTCAAAATGAATTTTCAATAACTTAATTTGCTGAGGTGGACTACTTTCTCTGTTTTAGAGCTGCATTTTTCTGGTGCTGTTGACAACACACCCCACACCACACAGAATGTGCTAGAATGGGGGTTACCAACAAAGAAAAGCTAACTTTTTGGGCCTTTTTTAAAGGCAATTTTCTGAGCCTAACAGCATTTTAATCCACTAACTGCTGATGGGGAATACATGCTGGCTTTGCATTTAAGCAGACTGTGCAGTTAACAGAGAAGCATTTAAGTGAAGCAGACTGTAAACGACACCCAAACTGCAGGGATTATATGACAGTTTGCTACCCTGGGAAGGGGATGCCAAAAATTCGTGTCCCTCCGCGGGGTGAAGGAGAAGCAGCAGATACGCTGTTGATCCTCACAATTTGCAATCATCCACTGTTGTTGGGAGCAGCAGCCATACGGTTCTGTTCATCTCGATGCATTTTAAAGAACAGCTTGAAGCAAGCAATGCGCAAAGGGAGAGTTAAGCAGAAGTTTATTTCTTTACTGCTTGAGACTATCTCACATTCCACTACCTCTTTTCTCTACTGAAGCAACAGCGGCTGCTATTAAAATGCAGGCAGCTTCCTCCACTCTTCCTTAGCAACCATGCTATGGAGAAAATGGAGTTTGGGATGGTAAAAGAGTAGAAAGAAAATTTGGTTTGGTCTCTTCAACTGTTACAAGAACCTTTCAAACTAGAGGCAAAAGCCACTTATTTATATTCATGCTGTGGTCTTCCCTCTGTGAGAAGTAGGATTGGGACCACTCTCCCTACACCCAAAGAGGAGGTCTGTGAAGCACATCCTGAACAGGAAACAAAACCGGGATCAGGAGCAGTTCCCTGCTGCAGGTTCTGAGAGAGATGAAAGCGGATTTCTCTGCAGCCCTGCAGAAATCAGCAGGTCCTGCTGCAGTATGCTGTGGAAAGGTGTCTTGTACCAATTGGGGGAACACTGACGACTCCTTACCCAGCTGTGCTTGTCCAACAGAGATGATTCCGGAAACAAAGCCAAAGGGGAGGTTTTATCAAGAAAGCCACACAGCTGTATCAAAGGCACTTCTTGCATAGAGGACTTGATATTTCTTATCCTCTTAGGAAGCTTATGAAATCATTAAACATTTGTACAGATGAGAACAGGAGTAAGATTCTGCCTGATGTAGACCTAAACCCTCTATCAAGTGATTCTTAAAAAGCAGAACAGTTTCTTCACCTCCAAAGCAACAACTTCCAAAATATTTCACAGTGGATGTGCTAGCAATAATCCAAGGACGCAGTGTGGGTCACATCACACCAGAGTTGGGTTTTTTCCACCCAGCACCTCTAAAAGCCTTCAGGCTCTCAAATGCCCAGAAGCTTTTAAAAGCAGCTGAAAAGTAGAGAAAAAGCAGTGACCGGTCAATTAAGAACACAAAAAGACAAGGAAATGAGAAAATTAACTGACTCTCAGAACAAGAAGGACTTGCTTCTTGATAAAATCATACTCTTCAAAGCTTCTACAGCTCAAAATATTCTTGGGTCATATAAAACCATTGACATGACATTCAGCTTACACATGCGTGCTGATAGCCCATATGAGCGTGTTCCAGAAGACTAGTTTTGGCTAGAAACAGAAAAAAACAAGGTCAGGGCAATAGTCCTTTATTGTTGGGAGGATGCCACTGGAAGAGGAATATGAAATGGGAAAAATTTTAAAAGATGTTTTCAAAGGATGATGGAATACTGTATTATCTTTTAATGAGTCAATGTTATGAGGCATAAAGTAGTTCTCTTAGTGGAGACAGACAAATACAGATTCTTTGATACAGTTAATTCAGCAGAATCAAAAATCCCGACCTACAGAGGAAAGTGGTCCCCAAAGAATGTGAAATCAGAAGCACACAGTCAAAAGTAAAAGGATCTATTTCCATCCTCATATTACCACAGGGTAGCTGGCTCACAGAGAGCACAGAACAAAAAGCTACCTCAGCAGGTAACTTTTGAGGCTTAATATCAAATTTGATAAATGCAGAAATCACATTAATGTTAATCAAAAACTGTACTTAGAAGATAAAACCAGCATTTACAGCAATTTTAGTTTTGTTAGGACACAGCACTATAAAACAAACAAAATCAGGAGCTCCACCCACGTACCAAGACATAATATGATCTACTCCTGTAAGTGGTTCTTCAAAGCTCAAGTCAGCATTGGCTTTGGTGGTAAAATGTGCAGACCCCAGAGGAAGAGCCAGTTCATAGCCTTAGAAGTTTACTTCTTTACTTCTGAGATTTGGTCTCAGTATTGCACACAAATGAACATGCTTATTTCACAGGAGTTACTCATGCATATGACTCCAAATAAATGCAAACTTGATTATTACCATGAAAGCTATGCTGAATTTTGCAGGGTTCTTTTCATATATAATTAAGACTACCAGTTGCTGTGCATTTTACAGCATTTACCTTTACCTTCTTCCTTCATGACTTAACTCCTGCCATTTCCATTAAACATGTAAGATTTAGAGGGAGTTAATGCCATTTTATTCACTGCTACTTTTTAATGCAAAGCCAGTTTTGTCTTATTTGATACTAAAATTTTAAAATCAGATACATTTGTTACTATTAGTACATAAGTGTTTCTACTGAACACATAAAAGCCCACTCTTAACCATAAAATCTTGGTACACCTATAATCCATCTCAGCACTTGCTGAAACTGTTAAAACACAACTTTAAGAAATTAACCTGAAATACACGTAACATGGTATATTTAGTAAGATATGCAACATGTAAAAAGGCACGACAAGCTTGTCAACAGGAAAAGATGGTTTGCTTTCTGTGCAGGGTACTGATTCTTATAAAATCATTTTGTCTCAGTAGTACTGGTTAGGTGACAACTAAGCATGTGAATAACTAGGCACATATCCATATCTATGGAATCTGGCTACCGTGCATGATCCAACAAGATGACCTGTAACGAAATACCTAGGTGGAAAGGTCTACCTAAAATTGACCCACTGGTATCATAATACAGTAAATATTAGCTGTAATCAGTACTTGCTGATGCCATCTATATATCCATTGTTACTATTTATAGCTGGAAGAGAAGACTTGAGGAGGGAAAAACAGACAGCATTCCCCAACTCCCTGTGTGAACTTGAGTCACAACCTATAGTGATTTGTACTTTTCCATGAAACAACGAGCAAGGAGGAACTAACATTGCCCTTAACCACCTTGCAAAGAAGACCCTAGAAAGAAATTCTCCCCGATAATTTAATATGACATGGCAGATGGGGATGAACAAAGAAAGAAGGAGGAATGGGTAGATATATCCTGACAATTAGATCTACAGCTGTCTGCTAAGGTGACAGTACAAAAGGCAAGCTACACAAGGGAAACACAGGTTCAAACTCTTTTTTTTTTCTCCGAAAGACAGATCTCTGCCTGTAAGAAGAAAGAGCTCCAACCAGCCCATTTTCCATAAGGATGGCACATGGGAGTTGTTTATATTTTTCTCTGAAAAACTATACAGAAGGAAAAAACCAAACGTTTTGAGGTACGTCAGAATCTGAACAATTTTTCATTGTACTTAAAACTCTGAGTTCAAGGGATGTGTTTTTGCGGGTTTCTAACAAGCAGAAAGAAAACCAAGCACTGAGACAATGCCCAGACACATCCATAAAACACATGATTGATTAGATATGTTTATAACACTAAAATTGATGAGGAAATCTTTCCATGCCCCTTGCAGCAAAACAGACATGTCCGAGTATTTTTCCTTCATAGTTCACCTCCTATTTCTGCTACAGCAGAGTGCTCCAGTGTACGAACAGCCTCAGAGATCAAGGTCACAAACTTCCTCAAACATTTCTGAGAGACTGGTTTTGGTCCAGTGACTCAGTCTTCCTTCTGCCACAGGGCACCCTCTACAGATAGAGGTTAAAAGTTCCCCTCACAGGAATCATCTAATGCTCAAGGTACCACAGAACTTCTGTGGCAACAGCTGGGACACCTCGACATATGAGCTGTGTTTTGGGGTTTTCCACTAAAACATGGAATAATTCTATATTTCCAAGACCATTTCGGATTTTTAACCACCTAAAGATCTTTGGTTTACTGAAACCAAATGCAAATGAGAGCAAATGTGTTCTTCCACAAGCAGTAGAAAAAATTACTTAGAAGTACGCAAATTTAAATACAAAACCAGCAGTTCTTTAGAAGAAATAATTAACTACTCATATAGGGAACTCAGAAAGCTGGGCCTTATAATTTTAAATTAGCTAGCTTGAGAATCTCCCAGCTTCAGCCAGTTCATAGTCCTGACAGTTATTTCATGGGACATGAAACAAAAGTGGTTTTGTCCAAGGTGCATATTACATGCAAAACGAAGACTCAGAGCATTCCCTATCTAGTTAGTATTCCTTTCACCAGCTTCTATCCAAGCCCCAGCATTCTCTCTTAGCAGGAACTTCAGGTGGATACTACAAGGAATTACCATATTTCTTTAATTGTAGTTAAAAACATCTTTGCTGTTTTCTCAAAGACTACAGAGAACACAGGACACAGTCATGGCATCTGAGGTTCAAATAAAGATCCTGGCCTCTGTAATCCAACAGTGTGACTCCTTCTTTATGGTTTAAGTACAAATTCTATTGGAATTCTGCAGCCACTTGTAAAAAAGTTGCAAGATTCAGCTGTGGCCATCATATTACTCTGCATTAGAAATCAGTTCCTCCACACCAACCCAGCGTGGAAGCTGATCCCCAGAATTTGCATTACACATAAAAAGCACATCAAAGCCCCTCAGAATCTTTGCACCGTGATGATACAATATCTATCTACTGTTTGTTACCTCCTTTCTCGATGGCTATTTACTTTCTTTCAAAAAAACTCTGAACTACACATCTCCAGGACTGACTACTGTGGCTTTTTCCATGAGGGAAGATCCACAGCACTGAACAATTCGAGCTATGAGGCTTAATGTACTATCATAGCTGTAAAAATTTAAATAATATAATTCTGTATAACAGGTCAATCAGCAAACCAAAAAAACCCAGCAGTCCAGAATGGCCTGCATGACCACTGACTTCAGACTGGTGGATAAATTCTGCAGATGTTTAGAATGTTACTGCTGGCTCAGTCCTCTGCTGAAGGGCACAGAGGGGACTGCCAGCAGCAGCAGATTACACACTCTTCAAGATTCTCTCCAACTGGTAATGGAGGTGGGCTTTCACCCATATCCTGAACAAAAGCAAATGAAGGGCAGGCACGTTTCCCTTCTGTCACTCCCTCCAGCAATGAGGCAGGGAGGTGGCTGCGGGACAGAGCTTGCAGCCTTAGCTAAGATTCACCATCACATTCCAGTCCGGAAGACACGGTCCTCGCTCTACGCTGCCTGCAGTCAGTGTGACAGATATTATTAGCAGCAGTTGAAGAGTCTCTCAGAGAGACACAAAGGTACTATTAGTTTAGCATCTACTTCTAAAATGTTGTCTTCCACTTCTGAAGATGGAGAATTTGACATCAGACAGTGGAAAAGGGCTGCAGGCAGGCTTAGAAGAACCTTCACACCTAAGTGTAACACAGACAGAGGCATGAACGCTTAGGAAAGTGAAAGTGATCAAAAAGAACATCCCCCAAAATAAGAAACAAAACACACAACTATTTGCAGGGACAGGTTGCATGTTGCTTGTAATACTGATCAAATTATGCAATGGGAGTTTCTGGCTTGTATTCTGGCTTCCAGCACTGCTGTGAAATTTGCAGAGGTGCGTAACCAAAGAACACACCTACTGCCACATTCCATTCCCACAAAAAACACAGCTATAGTCTCCCTGCACTTACTACTAGAGAAACATGGAGCAGCAGGAAGCTACAGAAACTCCACACAGAGAAAGTCAAAAGCTGATCTCTTCCTTCTGTCACCCAGAGAGCACCACTCACCTCTGCCCCCAGCAACCCAGCTGAGAAGCACAATGTTTGTGCCTGACAAGTGTTTTTGAGTGAGGAAGGTTACCAAAAAGATGTTAAATGTGTCAGCTGGTACAGCAGAGTGTTTATGGGAAATACCCTCAGAATGGTGACAGGCCTTCGAGCTACCTTTGGGGACAGAGACCACAGAACGAGGCCTTTATAAGCATGACTGAAACATGATTCCTGTCCCTAGGATGGAGAAAAGTCCATCACGGGCACTTCCACTGAAAACTTTCAAAAAAACTATCTTTTTACAAAAGGTTTTCTCTACAGCTTATTTCTAGAGTTTATTTCTGAAAGCCAGTTTTAAAATAAGATTGCCTAGAAAGTCTAGATTTTCACTGTCAATTTTGCAAAGAATTTAAGTCCCAAAGCAATATATCCTCTTCCTTATCACCAACTTCTTTCACTTTTCTTGTTAGCTTCATCAGGCCAATATAACTTTAGATGGCAGAACTGCAGGCTGGAAAGTTCAAATCTTTGTTCACTTGAAAGAATGTTGATTATATTATATGCACAATAAATTCTAACAGAAGATGACCTGCACAGTTTTTCTACCCATCTCATCTCTCCTGAATACACCAATGAGCAAAAAACATTTTGTAGTTCTTCTTAGCAATCACCATATTGCAACACATCTCAATTACTGCACGTCTGCTCTTAGTTTGGAGAGATATTGGGTTAGCAAATATTACACAATGCCAGGGAAAAACATTGTATCTACTTTTAGTAGCCCAAGTATAAGAAAGAAACTATTAATTCTGCTCCATGTTAATGCCCTTGGGCAGATTATGTATCCTGCAGAGCCTCCTGCAAGAACAAGCAGCACAATTTGCCTCACAGGCTCACTACACATCTTAATTTGATAAACGTAAGCCACATCAGGAGTCATATCCCATTTTGCACCACAAGTTGCAGAGATTCTTGCCAAAAAAATGTGCTGCTTTTGCATTTTGGATTGAAATTTATTGATGTAGCAGGTGACAAATCAGTAATTCAATGCTCAGAAAAGACTGGAGAGATGGGAGTTGGGGCACGAAATGAAAGATCTAAGCGGGCACTTATTTTTGGTACAGATACTCACTAAGTTGTTGATCAATGACTTGCAGGTGTGACAGCACAGTGAAAAATCGGAGGTGACTACTGACAGATCTCGATGATAAAACTACTGAGATAAGATTTACACAGGCAGCCTGAGGTGGATCCAAAAACAGAAGGAAAACTCAATCCTGCCACTGACCCTCATCTTTGGGCAAGGACTCCAGAAGTTGTTTCTGGATGCAAAGAAAGCAGTTTGAGTTTAAAAATCATAGTTCCGTTTTCCAAAAAAGCATCTGCTTTTCAACAGCTCCTGGAAAGTCTAAACATCAGTCATTTGCTGTTTAAAAGTATAAATAGAGATGTTTTCTTAAAAAAGAAACAACAGATTTTTATGAAAAAATCAATAATCTGAAAGCCACACAAGTGTTTTCAGGCTTTATTAATATGTTTCCCAGTTGCTGGGATTATCAGTACCTCAGCACCACTCTCACTGAATATGAAGCTCAGTTCAACTGTGAAGAAAATTCAGTTGACAGGGCAGGAAAGTACTTACTGGAAATTTTACTTGGTATCATTACTAGTTCAAAGCATTGTCTGCATAAATGCTACTGACAGCTGTACTCATCACACCACACCCAGTTTCTATTCCTTTTTGTTTTCTCCATGTGTTGAGTCCTTACATCTTCTTGCTTTTGCAGGTCCAAGTCTGCAACTCTTTCCTTTTAGTATTACTTTGCACTACAGAAAGCACTGCAATAGTCATTTTTGACAAATTAAGTAGATCATAGTGTGGTAAACAAGTTAGCCTCTATCCCTCTCCTCCTCCTCTTCCCATTCCCAGCATGAAAATAGCTAGGACTAAAGCAACAGCTGGGGATCATTACACTGACAGGAATAGTTCAGTAAACTGCAAGAGGGGAAAACATGTCATTTCCAAAAAAACCAAAAACACATTAGAGCATCAGGACTGAAAAAACATGTGAATTCAGCTCCAGGGATAATGCTATGACTCTTCTTCCACTGATAACAACTGACTTACAAAAACCCTGGTCATTCAGTGTTAACCCTTTCCCCAAGCTTCCCACTCATGTCACAGAGTTAACAAATACCCTTAATCACCTCTAGTCCTCATAGTCAAATGAGGCACACTGGCTATTAAGCAAAAATAAATTTAAATTGACAGTCAACTTCAAGCCACTTCACATAAATATATCATTATCTTACCTTCACTGCACCTCTTACTTTTAAGCATAGTCACAGGCTGTGGTTGCAGCAAGAGGCTACAGGGAGTCTGGTGTGCCTCTGGATCTGCCATAAGAAATGGCAGCAGATCAGCTCCCCGTACATTCAACACATTTTCTGTGTTTTAATGTGTCAGAGCACTATTTGCATAAATAATTCCAAACAGTGGGATGCATTAGGCCATAATTCAGAAAAAGGCATCTGTGTGTTTTGTAACTGGTTTCTGACACTGTTTATCCATGCATTTGCACTGCTCATACATCTCCCACAGCAACTTCAGGTCCACTCTGAAGCAGGAAGACACAGATCACCCTTTACAGAAAAATGTCACCCTGCATTCCTGTGAGATGCCTTGGGTGCAGGGGCTGCCCTCTTGCTGGGGATCTCCTTGGGACTGAGAGCTTCCAAGTCTACATGTGCAGGTTTCCTGACCCCTCCTGGATGAGGTATGGCCATGGGCCAGCTGGACCTTCAGATGCCCGCAGGTGTAATGACAATAAGGTCTAGATTACTCCTGAAGAAAGCCAAATGTTAACCAGCACTTGCATGACTCCTGATCTCTTCAAAGTACTGAACAGATATTAATAGTTTAATCAAAGGCTAAGCTAACTCAAATTACCTCCCATTTGCTCTGGACCAAGAATGCACACACAGTTCGTGCAGATCAGATGGCATGCAGGAACTTGTTCCTGTATCTGGGCCCTGAGATAGAAATCTTGGAAAAAGACAGGTGAGTTTCACTGTCAGGCCCGGAGTCACACTGAATGTTTTTGAAGGGAGGACTTGCCAAAAAAAAAAAAAGTGTTTTGCTTAAGAGCAACAAATTAAAGACGTAGCACAAAAGCGGAAAAGCTGGAATTTAGTTTTGGAAGTACTTAATTCTAAGCTAAACTCACATGAATGCTAACTGGGTTTTGAGTAGCTTTCTGCAACTCCCTCTTCATATCTCTCATAAGGGGAGATATGAAGAGTGTGTTAACTGTTGTTAACAGTTAACACACATACTGTTGTGTTAACTTATCTAGGAACTGCAAACTGGGCTCTAGTATTTGAATACTAAATCATTCCAAGGCATTCTTGAATAGCAAACATGTTTATGGATTCCTGAATTCTAGGAATTTTTCAAGTAACTGCTCTAACACATACTTTGAAAAATACAAGCTCAAGTTCTTTGACTTCTGCATGTCAAATTCCTTTCTGTGTAGAAAGGATCACCAGTTCCCAAACTTCAATGTCAAGTCCTAATTCAAAAAAAGAAATAAATCAGATTTAGGAGACATCTGTTTTCCAGAAACCAGGAAGCAAGGTGTAGTCTATTCCAGATAGCTGCTTCCCACAGGAATTGTTAAGAGAATACGTATGAGCATTGTCAGCATTAATACAGACAGCCCTTATTTGCCCAATTTTATTAAGAGGTGGTAGAGAGCAAGGAAGAGAAATGCATGAATTTTCTGTCTTGGTGACAACAAAACTAAGCTGTCCCAATTTTAGAGGGACCAAAAACTAAAGCACAACAGTCATTAGTTCCAGCTCAATGCTAATTCTGGACTTCCATAAGGGTTTACACGTGGGTGCATCTGTTCCTCCGCTGCCCCTAAGATTTAGCTCCACAAAATACAGTGCACGCTACAGCATAAATACAACAGGAATCCTGACACTGCAGGAGACTTGGATGGAGCAGCAGCAAAGCTAAAGGGTTATTATTTTCTTCATATGACAGGAAAGAAGCTGGCAGCATCCATTTCTCTTCCCTAACCTTAATTTGGTAGCCGGTGGAAAGCAGCTTTCCTCATCACATATGATATTAGAGTATCATGAATTAGCCATGGGGTAGGCTGATGGTACTGATGGACTTTGCAGAGTCAACACAGCTTTTCCAATAACCAGAATTATACAATATTTCAATGGCCTTAATTCACTTCAACTTGAGGCAGCAACAAACCTTTTTATATCGAACAAAGTAAGACAGAATTGCTTTTTCCTCGTTGTACATGTTATCCCTCTGCACAGCTTGTGATATTTAGTGACTGGATGAAAGATGCATCCTGGCACATCCAAATGCAAAGTGCTCACCTTCTGTGAAAATCAATGCTTGCAAATACAGGATAGATGCAAGTTCTGGCTTTTTTAAAATTGTGGGTTGTTTTTTCCCTCGGAAGATTGATATGCTGCAGCTCTGTGCCTCCAAAGCAGATAAAGAAATCTGGGAACACTGCCTATACCAGTGGATTTATAACTTCTGAACTTGAATTTGAGGACGGTGACTTCAGTTTTCTTTCCTTTTCCATATTTTTTCAACAAAGAATATTCCAATGAAAACATGCAACAAAAATAGTAATATTTTTAAAAGTTAAGCAACAAGCTAGCTCTTGATAGATGTAAAATAGGCTTGGTAGGAGGAGTGACAATTGGGGGCAGAAACCTAACAGTTTTGTTAGGCAGCTTCAGCAGGCCTAGACTACATACCAGAGAAAAATCCTCTAAATGCAACTGCTAAAATCCTCTTCCACACACTGGCCATCTTTATGCAACAAACATGGCCTTATTCTAGCTGGATTCTTGTCCTCAGTGCCTATTCCCCCTTTATCTTACTTTGCTGTCCAAAATGTCAGAAAGTTATTTTCCCCTGCTTTCAGATTACATTACTCGATCTTAAAATCAGTCATCACCTTATTCTGAGGCCACTGTACTCCAGATCATTGTTCCCTTCTGCAAGTTCCTACTAAAATTTCACTCATAGCTAGACAGATCCAGTATTTCTGATAAAACATAAACCTTGCTGCTTGCCATTGGCTTTTTGTGATGTTCTGCCATTCTTCCCTGTAATCTTCTCCCAGTTCCTGTTTGTTGATATTTATTATGCTGCGCACTGTGAATGGATCACTGCCTGTTTTCATCTTCTCAATCTTCTTCAATCCCTCCAGACCCTCTTCTTTCCTTCTAGATACCACTCCCTGAAATCTGACCTCTCTCTGTCTACAGAATCTTTCAGAATTGCTAAACCCTCATTAAAAAGTCACACATATTTGCAGGAGAATACCATCAACTAAAACAAAATCACATACAGATATATACACCACACCCCTTGCACACTCTTAAAACAAGAACATACAGAAACTTAAAACATGATTCTCTTATCTTCTTCAAGGCAGTTGCCACTCCAGAACAAGCCTTTACACCTTTAATAAACAGCCTTAAAACATTGCTCACAAAAGGCCTACAGACACAGGGGAGAGGAAGAAGTTTTAAGCTTGAAATCAAAACTTCCAAATGCAAGTGAAATTGTCTCAAGGTCCCAGCACTGCAAGTCACTACAATGCAGAGCTCCAGGCTTGTCGAGTGACATGCTTGAGCGCCCTCAGGGACAAGAGGTCACAGGAGTCAGTGGGAAACCCAAAATCTGGACTATTGCCCAGAAAACAAAAAACAGGCAGATTCAATGTGCAAGAGGGAAAAAACCCCAAAACAACACACAAAAAAAAAAAAAAAAACCACCAAAATAAAACCCCCACAAACGAATTATACAGTGCCTACAACAAAAAAAGCAGAGCCTGCTAACCTTCTCGTAAGCTGTGGTATGAATCCTGATACGTGCTTGAACAGCTCTTCCCTTGCTTTGACACAGTCTCTGCAAGCGGCACAATCCCAACATAGGCAGGCTGGAGTGTCTTGGCTTTATCCAACATATTAGAGGAAATCCCTGGACCTGAAGGCAGATTCTGTAACACGGGAGGCGTCCCAAGCAAGTGGAAGGGGTGCTTAATCCTCACAAGAGACCCAACTGCAATCCCTCTCTACCAGGTTTCAGTCACTGCACCAAGCGGTAGAGCAGAAAAAAAAAATCAGTTTACTGCTAGATTCCAAGGCTGTGCTTGCATCAGAACAGAGAGGTTCTGTAGGCACAGACAAACCCTGACAGCCAACATCTAAAGATTAAAACCAGCAAGGCTCTTGGCAAAATTTTTCTTCCTACGATCTCAAAGCTCAGACAGAAACTTCACTGTTTCAGCAAGCAGCTATAAGCATTCGGGAACCCAGTATGCAGAGCACTGCTTATCAACAGATGCGTGGACTTCTTTGTGGGGCCACTTGCAGTAACAGCCAACCTCATTCACCCAAAATAGTGAACAGTTGGTTTCTCTACTCACACTGCAGACACCTGCCAGACAGGCAATATCATGTGATCGAGCAGTACCCTCTCTCCCCCTCCATCTCCCGACAGTAAGCACGCTGTGCACACAGTCAGGAGAATACCCCTGCTCTGAGTGCAAAAGCCACGTGCTTTTTCTCCCTTCTTGCTTAAACCCTTAGAAACAAGAGTTTTAGCTGTGGAGAAAGCTAAACTGATAATCCGAGATAATACTGATAATAATGCATAATCTTCATATGCATTTGCTCTGAGACCACACACAGGTTAACAGCAGGCTACTTCTGTACAAGCACGTATTCTCACCCGTTCTTCCCTTAAATCCTTTCTCCCAGCCTAGCAGGAACACCTACCTGAAGATAATCTGCAGCCCCAAATCGATAACCCTCTACTGCAAGCACGAGAACTTCGGAATCTGTGCTTGTATGGGGGCAGTCACCTCATCTCGAGCTTATTTCACATACATCATGGACAGATGCCATATGGCTGACAAACTTTGGTTATACACACTGCCCAGCACAGTACTGGAATTGGCAGTGGCCCGGGAAAGACACGTTCCATCTGAGCAGCAACCAGGAGGTACTCTCTCTCAGCCGGTAGCTTTGCTGGTTTTTAATTTTGCTTAGCATGAATCATAAGAGATGCAATGAAGTCTAGGGTGAGGAAAAAAAAAAACACAACAACAAAAAAAGAAAGTCATCCAATGATTACACATACCTAAGAAAAGTATTCTTGTACCTTTCCAGAAAAAAAAAAAAAGATGAATAGTAATGGGCATCACCCTACTCAGCTGAAGCAATGATAACCACATGGACATCACCAAAATAAAAAGATGAATACTCTAAACACTGTAGGAACAGGTTCCAATTCATATTCTGTTCCCATCCCAATCAAGACAAATATTTCTCATTTACAAACAGTCTGAGAGGCATTCAAGCCATTTTGTAAAGCAAGGAGGGAATTACAATCACAAGGAAAAATTGTCTCTAATAATGAAACTAATATCTAAGAAAAGCAGTGTTCAACCAAATGCTAGATGGCATCAGTGACATTTCTGAGTACTTTCAACAGTACTCTTCTTACTTTGAAATGTTCAACCTTCGCCCAGAAAAGAATCCAAACTTTAATGTTCCCGTGAGTAAAAAAATATCTTTGGTGATAATATAAAGCTTCATAATTGCACTACTCCTGAATTACCACCATATATTCAAATTTTCATCCTTAATTTAGGATTTGTAAAAGTCAGGTGAAGGTTCAGTCTCACGGTGAACTTTAGCCAGTAAGGTGAAATTACTGCATAAATAGATGAGCCTGGTTTTGTGTGAGCATTAGCAGCCACAGCACTGTGGAGAGCTGCCTTGGGAAACAGACCCAGCACACCACAAGAGTGCTAAAGACAGGATGAAGGAGAAGATAAAGAAACACATGGCCCAGATCTCCCCTTTCAGCAGCAACACAAAACTGCACATTGAGTCAGGCCTGATACTCTGAGCAGAGAGGTCCCATAATTACTGTAATAACTAAAGAACAATTACCTGGTGCCAGACCCAGTTCTACTTCTCCTGACAAGCAATATAGCACCTGAATGGTAAAAATGACAAGATTCAGCTACAGAAGTGAGAACCTGCTAGTATTTTGCCAACTAGGGCCTCTGAGTAGGTCACTACAACATACAAACCTGGGAAAAGCTAGCTAGCTGCTCCATCCAGCAAATCTGCCAATATCCAGGTATTGCCAAAACAGCCCTAGGACGTTGTCAAAGTTCTGATGGAGAAAACTTTAGGAACTGATGAAGATCTGATCTTTTCAATGTACTACTCCAGAGCTGCAGATATGTACACAGACATATCTTTCTTTTTTCCTATGCAGAAAACAGCTTAGATACAAAAACACTTGACTGGCTCAATGGTACGTAGGTAAATCTTTTACTTGCTGAGGAAGATATTCTAAAATTTTGTCCTACAGCATCAAATTTGTCCCACAGCATTATTTAGTGTTCTAATACAAGGAGCAATCACCCAAATTATCTGGGCCACAGCACTCCAAAAATGACTTGGATAATGTCCTCCATGCTGTAAGAAGGTAAACTCCAGAGGGCCTAGACTGGAGGATACCTTCAACACAAGAGCAAGGTGTGTGGGGCACCTCCTTGCAAAACATGGACTCTAATAGATAAGTAAAGGCCAAGAGCAACCTGTCTTGTATGAAACACTGATACCGTTTTCTCTTGTTTATAAGCATCAAAAAAGTTTTTAAAAGTTTAATTTGTTTTACTGGATCCTGATATACTGGTAAGAGATCTGAAAGTCTGATCAACGATCACGTGGACAGAAATATCAAGGCACTGTAAGACTAAGTAACTTCGACAGTTACTCTGGAAATCAGCAGGGTAAACTGGAAGATCCATTTCACAGCACAGGTAGGATTCCAACAACAGTTTCAGTTGCTTAACCACTCCAGAAAAGTAGGATCAACCCCACTAATGCACACCCAACATTCAGTGTCTTGCACAACTTTTGCCCTGGAACTGGCAGAAGTGCTGTTGGCAAAACAATCACCTTTACCAAGGGGACCAAAGCATTTGCCACAGATTTCTCATCTGAAAAACATCAGGCCCAATTTTCATCATCTATCCATGAGACATCAGTTGAGCAGTACATCCTGTGACTTTCAAGTGTGAAATGCGGTGCAGGCTGTGGGGATGTCTTCTTCCCCAAAATGCTGCATCAGGTGCACACACAGCTAGCACAGATAATCCTGCTGCTCCTTCTGAGGTCTGGTGGGCATGGAACACAACACTTGTATTTGAGGGACTACTTTGAGTAGGGAGTAGGTAGTGGTACCTCAAATACACACAATTTTAATTAATTCATTAACTTTCTCTTCGTGTATCTTTCTATCTTCAAAAGCCAAGGGAAGGGAGGGAGGGGCCACACCAATCCTGACACAGGGTAGACCTCGGATGAGCTCAGCTGTAGCACAAAACTGCATCACTACTTTTTTCCCCCTCAAATTACTGCATTTTTAAATTCAGATTAATAAGCTGATGGAAAATGTGCTTATAATCTCCACCACCACCTTCAAATGTGCATTTTTTCCCTCCTTTCACCTCCAGTCCTCTCTGCAGCTCAATGCAGGTTCTCCTCTTTCCCCCAGTAAGAACATTCTCACAGGACACAATGCCTGCAATGACCTGCATGCACATAATTAAGCAATGAAATATAAACAATGTACTGCTAAAAACTTGCAAACAGCTGCAAAATATGCTCACTCAAGCAACATGAGAGAGATCTCAGTCAAGGTCTAAGCCAGATGAACCCTAAGAAAGAAGCATGAGCCCACTACATTTGAAGATCTGTCTGCGATTTCTAGCAAGCAGACAAAAGCTGGAAAAATAATAGAATGCTGCACTACATCATTGTAAAGCTTTGAAGTCTTACAACTCAATTCATTTTATACTTCAAAATAAATACACACTTCACATTGACACATGTGTTGCTTATTTCTCAGCTAGGGATCACATCTATGTAATGTGAGTTCGCCGAGTGGATATTCCCAGGGTCCACCAACAGTGCCTCCCACCAACAGTGACCTTTAGGAAGAGGAAGAAAAGCCAGGCTGGGAGCACCATACATTTTTGCTTCTCCTGTTCTCAGGAAGAGCCTGAAGTTTACCTACTCTTATCTTTTCAACCAGCTGGTGACAGCTAGTGCTGCCAGTCAGCATTCAGAAAACTTCCAGACATGACAGGTAGCCAAAGGTAAACCACCACGCAGATGTAAAAATAGGTCACAGCAGCAGGAACCATGCCTGGGAACCTGGACTTTTGTTGTAGCTTTTGAGCAGCTCTTCAGTCCTCCAACCCACTCTGGGATATACCACCACCCCTGCTTTTGGCAAGTTGGCTGTCATTGAGCTGTAATTACTGCGAGTTGAAAGCATAAAAATAGCTGCTGCACAGGGTGGAAAACCTATCAGATGATGTCAAGGCGAGTTTTGAGCCCTCCCTTCCCCCCACCTCCCCCCCCCACTTCCT
>VZRR01007576.1:600843-724683 GCA_013398015.1 Oreocharis arfaki
CCCCCCTACTTCCTTTCCTATGTCACTTTCTCATTACCTCACTGTCTCTAATTCTGAAAGTGCTTCTCTCTGCATCTTTCAGCTGTCAAAGTGAACTTTACACAGCAGCTAGAGCCAAATCAACCCCCAGCCCATATATAAACTCTGCCACCCACTCCATTCCTTGGGATTCAGCCAAGATGTCAGTTTGCCTTTCCCTGAAAACACGCAGCACATGAAATCCTTGATCCCTATCTGCAAAACACTGGACCGAGAAGAATCAGTTCAGCCCAAGGAATGCAACTCTGATCTGCATTTGATTAACTCCATAGATAAGGAGTTTCCAACCAGCAAGGCAAGTCAACATGGTAAGCGAGGTGTGGAAAGACAGCAGCAGCAAACCCATCCCCCTCTTTAACACTGAGTAACTCAGCCCTGCCTCTCTCCCAGGCTCTGCAGACCTGAGGAGCAAAGAGCAGCACAACAAAGCCAAAACTTTTGATTTTCCCACCTCTCCTCTTATGAACAAGTTATTGAGAGTTGGCTTTCACCATAGGTTGTATGGGTTATGAGTTATGAGTTATATTATGAGTTATAATATTAAATACAGTATTCTTCTTGGGAAATACCAAGATGATGTTCTATGTTAAAATGTTTAATGTTGTTAAAATAGCCTGGTTATGAGGATGGTTTTTGTAAGGGTTGTATGATTTGTGTGTTGTAATGTCGGTTCTGTGAGTTTGCAATAGGACGAGCTGTTGCCAGCCAAACTTCGAAGACATAATCATTAAAGGAGTGGGATTCCATCCAGTGAGGACCCCAACAACCACAGCAACATAACTGCACCTGTGCCTGAAAGAGTGACAAGGGGCGAGACTATGCAAAACTCTAAATAAATGTGCATAAGGCTGATGCACTCACAGGGGTATAAAAGGCAGGACCACCATTTTGTGATCGAGCCTCTGGCACCTGGCCACGCTCCCAGCGCTGTCCCTTTTGCTTTGCTGACTTTTTATAGTTCTCAATAAATTCTTAATAACTTATTTCCATATTGGATCTGGGTCGTTTATAACATCTCCCCTCCCCAAACCGGGAACTCAGACGTCAGTGTTGCAAAGAGACTCTGGAAATATTGCTACAAGGGCTGAAAAGAAGGAAAGGAGAGAGAGGAAGGGAAGGATAGATGTTGGTTCAGTTATGGACCATGCCTCTCCTCCTCCCTCCCTCCAGAACCCACTTCACTGAGCAAGCTGGGTGTGATGAAGAGAAGGAAATGGTTCAGAAGTCTGTACTACTCTAGATCATGTCCAAACAAAAGCATTAGGTAACACATGTTCCTCATATGACTACGTGTGAGTGTTACATCTGCTCAGAAGGTGTAGCCTATGCAGTCAAAGAAAATGGTGCAACTTTTAAAGACAAGTTGGTTAATTTAGTTGGATTTTCTTCAGAAAACCACTGACAGCAGTTCTGTCAATTCTGTGCTCTAAAAAGCTGCATATACATAAAGGTGTTGCCCAAGTAGAGATTTCTAGCCTAGAGAAGAAGAAATGGTGGATTTTTCTGACCGAAACAGTGGAAGGACTCTGTCCACGACACAAAACGTCACAGCAGAGGGTAGAAGAAAAGCAGAGGGATTAAGAGAAAGAAGTTTTATAACTAGTTCCCAAACAACTACAGCCCACTGTGCATATAAGCCCAACAAAAACAAGCAAGTAAATTAAAAACACATATCCAAGCACATCTTATTTGTTATTTTTACCATTTTGGTTGATAAATTCTGGTTAGATGCAAACACTGTTGCATACCTCTTTACAGTTCAAAGTTACTAGCCCTTCTTCAAGTTACCACCCTGTTGTGAGCCCCCAGAACTGGTTGTATGAATGCTCTCACCCTGTTCCAGTGCAAAGTTAGAAAGATTAGCTCAAATTACCTTGGCTAAGCCAATGAGCTTCACAGTGAGAGCTCACACATCAAGTACCACATCTCAAATGTGGAGTGCGTATCTCCAGTGGAGAGGCTTAATTGAGAGTTGCTCCAGCTGGAATCACAACAGAATTCCGTATACCCCTTTAGTTCAGCTATTACCCACCTTGGTCTAAAATAATTACTTAGACCAAAGGAAGTAACAGTTCCTTGCTCTTACCTAAGAGCAATAGTTTACTTGTTATAAAAGAGTCAGAGGTTTCAAGCCAGAGACAGTCACTCAACGTCCAAGTCAAAATTGTTCTTATCAGCCTTTCTGCCTGCAGTTAATCTGCTAATTCGCCCACATGCTCCCCAAACAACTTCAGCTTCTCCAGGGGTAGGCAGATGTGCTCACACGCATGCAGATGTGCATTTCCCCACCCCCACCACTGCAGACAGGCAGGAACACCCAGAGGTTGCAGGAATCACACACACAGAATCACAGAGAATACTGAGTTGGAAGGGACCCACAAGGAGCATCAAGTCCAACTCTTAAGTGAACAGCACTGACATGTGAGTATACACTGTGACCAGTGGAGAACACTGAGCACAAGACTTTTCAAAACATTTCCAAACATTTCCTCTTACAGATATTCCAGACTTTTATTTAAACCACTGTGGACGAGTGAAAACAGCAAAGCCCGAAACATTTGGTTTTGCTCCCAAGAGCAGAAAAACAGAGGAAGTTCTGTCTGCCAGACCACGGGGCTTAGTGAGCAGGATAGAGTGGAAAAGGAAGCAATTTGAATTTGTCTTAAAACAGCAAATTGTTTTCAGGAGGGAGTAACTGGGAAAGGACAGGAGGAAGATACCCTTCTCCTCATGTTAAGGCACGTCTAAGAATTTGAAAAGTTATGTCACTAATTCCTGTGGTTGTTGAGCAAAAGCTATCCTGCACTTCTCTCTCCCACATCTTTTAAATGTCTGGCAATAAAAGGTTTCTTCTCTATCAAACCCTCCTACTTACTGCACAAGAGGGTTACCTGCAAACACTTGGAAAATGCAGTCTATTTTTGAAGTACCTAAACAAGAGAGGAAACGAGAGGCTGTACTATGTTCACGCACTGCTTGTGAAAGGATTAGCAAACCTTTCATTTACTTCTCAGTTTATACTAGCATAATTGCTACTAGGTAAACCTTCATTACAGGACTGTGACTTTTGCTCAGAAAGCTACTTCCTTCTCCAAATACATTGTTTACATGGGCAGTAACAACATTGTCGAGGCTCCATGTGACCATTATTCTTGGTTAATCTGACACAGAATTGCAATCCTAGATTGAATCTCAGAATCTAGATTTTCATTTAAGGCTATCTTCCCCTTACGGTTGCAGAGGATTTCTTCACAACTTGAAAAAACTATGCACTAATGGAGATATAATTCTAAAAAGACCATAAACCATTCCATTCATTTAATAAGTCAGTAGCCAATCCTAATAATTTTAGATTATTTTTGTTGTATATTTGGGTTTTGTTCAACTCTTAACTTTTTCTCTAAAAGTGGTTCAAGTCCTTTGTCACAATCAGTAGTGGAGGCTTGTTTGAGGTGAAGTAGGAGACGAAGTTTTATGATACCTATAAACCAATTCAGTGGTCAGCTGCCACTAAAAGCGGTGGCCTCCTTTTCCATCATCATGGATGCTCTTCACACCCCACAGTAAAAAAATGCTATTGTCAGGATTATTTGAGAAAGGAAATAAAATTCTCTTTAGAATGTAAAATTCAGTTCTTCTATTGCCAAAAATCTATAAATCACCTCCAATGTCAAATGCTCAAAATCCTCTAGTGCTGAAATTCAGCTACTCCTTGGATTTATCAATGTCAATCTCAAGCTCTCATGGTGGCTTCAACAACTGAATTTCTGTTTCCAATATAAAAATGTATAGTGTGTTTGATTTTTAATCTATAGCTACAACATGAAACAAGCCTGAGACAATGTCAAGGCACAAACCATTATATGGTTAAACTCACGATACAGACACACCGATCCTGGAAAGAACTTCCAGGGTCTTGTATGGATTCATGCCCCCTACACACATGCAGGCCTTTCAGACCTTAATGGCAACATAAAGCATGAATCTCAAGAATGAGAGAATTTTAGACTAGATTTGGGATAGTTTTTACCTGGACGCTGCTAAATTACTCAGCTTTCAACAGTAGGAAAAATACTCTGGTCATGCTATTGTGGAAGAAGTCCTTTAATGCTTTCATGGGACTCACCTAACTATCACTTCAGGAAGATGCAGTTTTGACAGTACTACCATTCCTTCTCCATAGACTACATTTTTAAGTGAATCCTATTCTGCATTGACCAAATCACAGGTTAACTTTTCTTTATCTAAAGCTGTTCAAGGGTATAAAAGAAGACAGACTCTTGACATGAAATTTATAACTTCTCCCAGTTCATACACCATTTGTGCCTCTCCCCTACGGTTTGGTCACAATACTGATAGGTACAAGACCAAAACATAGCATTTTCCCCAAACAACCTCAATTGACCTAAAAAACACAGTTCACAATAAATCTTCTTTTTCAGGCATTTGAGAAGAATCATGTCTGGATGGAAGCAACCGTTCAGCAAAATCCAAGCTAAAGCAAGAAACAGCAATCTTGCACAGACAAGAGCTCCCTGCAGTGAAAACCAGGGTGAGCTACCCTGCTTTTACTGCTTGGTATGAGAATGTAAATTCAAGTGTACTGGGGACTGCCACAAATGTGGTAGTTCTATATCCTAAACTTAGCCAGCACATATCCACATTCTAAACCTCTGCCCCAAAGACCCTTCCACATATGTGAGACTGCTATTTTTTTAAGTGCCTATGACACTAAAACGACTGGCAAAATCTGAAGGCAGAAAATATTTTAGAGAAGTAGGGAAAGCACAGTAACATACTGCATGTGGTTTGATGTGGGTGGGCAAAGATACAGGCCTCCTTTGCAAGGAGCCTGATTACTTTCAAAACAAATTTTTCTCACGTTCCAGATTTCTGGTAATCTCAGCCATGAAAGCAAAGAAAAAAGGCAAGTAACTGTGAGTGTGTATCCTCTTCCCAGCAAAACCTGCCAAATCTCAGGAGTTTAAACCAACTGCCCTAAAAGCATTGGAAGGCATGTAGCCTAAGTGCTTATAACTGTAAAGATAAGTGTGCTTGGAACATGACATTCTGATTCAGACATCAGCTTTCTGTTCTGCTTGCCTCCTAAATCTGTAAGCTCACCTGAAACAATACACAGAGAAGTCTCTTCGGTCACTGTTTTCCATTAGCTGCCTCACACCCCTTTAAGATCTTCCTTTCTCGCTTTGGTATAAGATGCCAGAACTCATCAGTCAGAACCTCACATTTATGGATTCTAATCAATTCCAATCTATTAAAAACCCCTTTGGTTGGATAAACTAGGTTAAATCAAGTAGAGAGATTTACATATAACACAGTTCTGTGTGTCAGAACTGGAATTAGAAATCCTTGTATCCTTCCTTCCTTGGCTTCTGAATCTATCTTATGAATCCAGACACAAGAGAGGGACCATGAAAAGTGGGACTGCATGAAAGCTAACAGGTGGACAATCTAATTGAATAGACAAACATGCAAAGGAAGAAGATATGGTTTTTATATGGCTGCCAGTTGTTACAAGCTGACAGCACTTGGCTGCTTGCTGCCAGTACATCTAACAGGCGGCTTAACAGAAGTCGCTTATGAACAAACTCTTTAGAACAAAACCAGTTTTAACAGTACAGACATTGCCATATGCTTACTTTTAGCAGCTATGCTATAGTAAGGCTAGAATTTACTATGAACTCGCAATTCTCTCCCATCAGAAAATATTTTTCCCTGGGCACGACAGCAAAACTGTCTTCAGGTTTCAGCTATAGCGTGGCGAGACAGACCTGGTGTAAGAGAGGAGAGCAGTGGATATTGTCTACCCTGACTTAGTGAGGCTTTGGCACTGCCTCCTGCGAGACCCTCACAGAGAAGCTGATGGGAGTGTGAGTCAGGTAAGGAGACTGTGAGGTGGATTGAAAACGGGCTGACTGGCCGGGCCCAGAGGGGGCATCAGCACATGCTGGGGGCTAAATGGCTGCAAAGAAGTTTGGCAGAAAAGGGCCTGGGGATCCCACTGGACACCAAGCTGAAGTTGAGACAGCGATGTGCCCTTGGACAAAGAAGGCTAAGGAAGGTATCCTTGGTGCACTAGGAGGAATGCTCCAGGCAGATCAAGGGAGGTGATCCTTCTTCTCTGCTCAGCCCTGATGAGGCCACATCTGGAGTGCTGGCTCAAGCTCTGAGGTCCCCAGTACAGGAGAGACATGGTAGATCAGCCATAATCTCCATACTGGAGATCTTATCCATCTACAAACCTGAAAGAATGGTACAAAGAACACAGAGCCAGACTCCTCTCAAATGGTGCCCAGTGACAGCACCAGAGTCAATGGGCACAATCCAAACCACAGGAGGTTCCCTACGAACATCAGGAAAGAATTTTTTTACTGTGAGCACAACTGAGCACTGGCACAGGTTCCCCAGAGAGGTTGGGAAGTCTCCATCCATAGAGATATTCAAAAGCCATCTGAACACAGTCCTAGGCAACTGGCTCTAGGTGAACCTGCCTTGAGCACGGGGGTTGGGGAAGATGACATTCTAGCTTCAACCATTCTGTGAGAGATGTGTAACCACCCTTCTTCCAGGGACTTGTTTGTCCATTCATAGATACATAGCAACCTCAGAGTAAAAACAAAGCAAATTCTAACATGACAAGCCTCATACTGGGGAAATGCACATATTTGAAATATTCTCCTAAAAATCACTCACTTCTAATTTAATATATTTCTTAATATTCTAAGTCTACCACTGCTGTCCAATCTTTTCTGTCTCCTGTCAGCCACTGCCACTGTTTATAGGTTCCATGACCTAGAGTTCAGTAGTTTTCTCACCCTACTTAGGACTTCAGAGTTGAAACTGAGGAAACTTCAACAGCTTCACTGTTCAGTACAGCATTTAAGTGGTATTACTCAAACCAGATGAAATAACCTAGCATTATGCTCTCATCATTCCTTCTTTTTGAGGGCCCTAGGTGTCATAAGAAAGTTCAGTGAGTTAATTAGGCTCACTGATCCATCAGAAAAGTGAGGGAGTTTTAATGTGTTTGTTTTCAAAAGTGAATTAGACTTCTCACAAGAAAGTCCAGTTGTCCAACTGGGGCCAAGCAGCAGGTGCACTGAGCTGCTGCAAAACAGGAGTAAAGGGAAGTACAACCCCTTCCCCTCCCTCCCACTGGTCATGACAAATCATCGGGTCAGTTTAAACTGTTTCCTGTTATTTCACTATTTCACCCTTTAGTCAAGCTTCTTCATTTTAGTTTCAATCCCTTTACCATGAAGAGATTGGGTCCCAAGACAGAGAGCTGCCACATTTGTCTGGAATATCTTGAAGATAAACATACAGGCATGTGCTGTGTATAGAAAGCCAGAGCATGTGAAATAAAATCAACACTCTGTGGGCACATCAGGATTACTCTTTGTACTACGAGCACACTAGATACTTAATTAGCACAAGCACAACAGTTTCATGATATGTCAGATTTATTATGGTTATGCTGCAGAAATATTTGGGATTTCTGAATGTCTTCTTCCCTCTCAGTTAATGGAGCATAGTTCCAGCAGGGCAGCCAGACATCTGGAATTTCTGCAGAAGTGTTAGAAGAACCCCCATGGTCCAGGATGGGGGAGGAAGCAGAAGGAAAAAAGTGGACAGTCTGGGAAAATAAGACATACACAAGAAGCAGTACCTGCTATTAAATCAACCCCCTGGAAATAAGGTTCCCACTACAATTTAGGCCCCTGGCTCTCCACAACCAACTTACGTTATAGGAATAAAATTATGCACAGCCAGCCTCCTCATAAAAGTTAGAAAGAACTACTCAAGTACTTGACAACACCAGAATTATGATCTTAGGACATTTTTCTCCACTCAGTCCTCCCACACTTTTCCGTTTTCTGCCCCCAGCTCTTCTCTCCTCTTCCCTTAAATCAGTTGCTCACCATTTTTCACTAAAGAAATTATTTTCCCCCCTGCTAACTCTCCAAATTAGTTGCTACTCAAAATTCTAAATCAAGCTCTGCAATCTCCTGTCCCAATTAAATCAAAGGAAAGAGTAGTTCACATGAATAACATTTTCAAGATCCAGTTTTAGCTTCTAGATTTTGCAGCAAAGTTTCCAGTCCTGCTTCAGGGCCAGAAGGTTAAACATTTCTCAATGACGCAGGCTCCCTTAGCAAGAAAGAGATGAGGAAGGGGTCCAAAAAAACCTCATTCTTCCCAGGCACTAAATCAACAACCACAGCAAACAGTGACTGCCTCTCTCCAAGGAAAATTGGGAGGAGAGGAGCAGTCTCTTATTAAAAGCAGCCACTTTGTCTGCCACCATAACGCAAAATCTCAGGACAAAGAGGAGAAGAAAATTAAGCATAACAAAGGAACAGATTTTTTTTTTTTAAATCCCAGAACTGAGATTATATATTGTGCACTATATAGAAATCATAATAAATTAAAAAGCAAACAAACAAGGCAAACTTAAAATTCTGTAGAGCACTGGACAGCTGTTTAAAATTGCTCTTTTCTGCTCCATTTAAAGGTGCCAGTAACTTTCTAGCTCAAACTTAAAAGATGGTTCAACTTTTAAATGGGCTGAAATTTTCTTGCTTGAGAGACCACTTTTCATACACTACATATATTCATTAATCTCTGGGTTTTCAAGATAGGATTAGCAATAGAGGTTTTTCCAAAAGGAGTCTACTAATCTGGATCTTGTTCTTACTTAGAGGTAACGTGAAATCAGCAAAACTATACTGAAAAGTGTTTTCTGTTTATTTCAGTGTTTAGTGAAAGAACACTGAAGGCTGTAAGCTTTGGGAGTGTTTTGCAGTAAGTCAAGCTTAAGGTACTTTGTGAACCAAATGTTTGGGGAGTTGCAATTTCTAATTTTTTACTATGTGCTACCTCAGTGTCACATAGTAACTTTCATAAATCAAAACCACTCAATTTATTTTTAAAAGGCATATATTTGAGGTGACATCAGTGAACACAAAGTCCAAATCTCAAATATTGAAAAATACAGACAAGGAACAACAGCATCAATCAGAGTATCTCCAGCAGAATTTAAAAAAAAAAAAAGGAAAAAAAGAAAAAAATTCCATCATGGTCACTTATCATTACAGGCTGATCAAGCCTGCTTGTGCTTCACTGGAAGCTGCAACTTCTTTATTTGGGATACGTTCATTTTTGAGAAAAAACAATCAGGGCAAAGAAAATGGAAGACTACAAAAAACCACAAATACATTTCTCAACCTACTTTTCACGTGGGATAATTAAATGAGTTCATATCCTGTTGGGAATCCAATGCTGTGCATAATGCTTGGGAAGCATCATTAACATTACTTAGAGTATCTGATTTAAAATAAGCATCACTATAGAAAGATACAAAAAAACATTGAGCAGGTCACATCAGCAGATACTATTTTAGCACTTGCCTTCCTTAAGAATACTGAAAGTTTCTTCTAGGGAAAACATTTTGCCTACATTATGGTTTTCATCAGTTTAACTATGAGGAGTTATTTGCACTGAAAGCCACTGACATGCATGCACATTTAATATTGAAAATTAGAAGATTCTTAACCAAAGAGAGAAATTCTAGGACAGCTTTCCAGTATAAGTGAGAAATCTAACACTTTATAAAGTGGTGCTCGATAAAATTATGTAGGGGAGTATATGACCTGATTACTTGCAGCAGCAGGGGAGGGGGCTCTGCAACCCTGAAGAGTAATTCCAGTTTGGTTGCTTCATGACTTCTTATCTGCTCAAACTATTGCTAAATTATACAGCATTCTTAAACCACACTAAGGTTAATCACAAAAGGGAGCTGTGCCAATGTAATTAAACTAGTTTTCTATATTGATTCTGATAGTAAAATTCTCTTGACAAGAAATTGAGGGGAAAAGGGGGGCAATATTTCTTCCATGAAGATTCTAGTTTCATAAGAAAGCCCTCCATAAAGCAGGGCTCGTGTTTCTTTAGCCACAAATGAAAATCCAGACTGCTTCAAGATAACCAGCTGAGGTTTCTCCATTTGAAAAGACAATTTGGAACGAGTGCCAGTCTCTCCTTGGAAGAACCCTAAGGTCAGAACAGCAGAGGGTGCTGTAAGTCTGAACTGAGGTACAGCAGCTCAGCAGCAAGGAGAACCCAGATGCAACACGAAGCTGTAGGTTACTTCAGATTTTGGCGTGGGTTTTCTGTGGGTTTTTGTTGTTCGGTTTTGGAGGGTATTTTGGTGTGGCAGGAGTCATTTGCGACTGGTAAAAGCAGACAGCAAAACTGGTTAATACCAGAATTTATTTATAGTAGCTTCCACATAACATGAAACAATAACATCAGAGACATTCCCAAAACCTCGACCGTTACCTATAATCCCTACCACTGATCTGCACAGCTCTGGGCACACATTAGAACATTAGAGATTGATTCACATTAATGCTTAGACATTTAAAAATTGTACTTTAATGCCTACAGTCAAAACATAGACTGGCCATGGATACCATTATTTTTTTTTTAAATCCTGATTATAAAGACTAATGCAAATTTCTGCTATCACACAAGCACGGAAACTTGAGCACTTGGTTAAACATTAGTCATCTCTTAAATCTGGCAAACACTTGCACAGCAAGGAGTCACCAGGTAACTGGGGGATGAACGGACACATCCTGCACTGTATCCCTTTAGGCAAAGAATGTGTGGTGTAATCATCACACCAGTTTAGAGAGACTCAGCATAGCACACGTTCAGATATTAATCCAGAACCTAAATTAGTGGCACACCACGAAGATAACTATGATCTGCCTGAGCAGCAAAGATAAAAATTATCAGTCTGAGCCTATATACATTATCAGTAATAATTTCTATACAATTGTGCCTGAAGACCCCGAATAAGAACCTGATTAAAATAATTCTTTTTCACTTCATTTTTCCAATGCACTTGAACTACGTTCCTAAAGAAAAGATGATTCATATTCATCACATAAATGAATGGGTAACTCACAGAGAATGATGACAACAACTAAACAGGGCCCATTATACATAATGCATTAATTTCACAGCAAGGAAGACTCTGTTATGTTTACAGTTACAACACATAAAACCTGACATGACTTTACATGCATTTTAAACTTTCATTTTGTTTTTAATAACAACTGGTGAATGACACAAAAAATTGCAGTATGATGACGACAATCTTACTGCATTCACTGGAAACTGGTTAAAATGCACATACACACCCCCCTAAAGTTATTTCTTCAGCAGCTGTATTTTGAAGTAAGCTGGAGCCATAAGAAGGGTTAGGAGACAAAGCAAGCAGTGAATAATTGTTTTGTGTCTACCACATTTTTACTGTTTTAGAACAAGTGCAGCCTGTGTGTGCCCCCCTCCAAGTATATCTTAGTTCACAGGATGGATAAGGGCAAAAAGCTGCCTGAGTGTTTCTTTCCTACTCTCGCTCTCAACCTACAGGTTGTAGAAAAAGAATAAACAGAGTATTCTCAAAGCAGATGGAGGGGAAAAAAAATTCAAAAGATGATTTAATGCTTCAACAAATACTTACTCCAGGTTTAAAGAGATTTCCCAGAGTTTCTTGTTTAAATTTAAGGTTGTCAGTAGAAATAGGTACTGCTCAACTAAGTGATTCTAATGAGTACTCTTTACTGTAGACTGTCATTCTTGACAGAAAAGAAAAGAAAAAAAAAGAAAAGAAAAGAAAAGCATCCCAAATATATTTAGTTTCAGTACAATCCTTTAACTCTAGTTTGGCTACCACAACCACACTGATTTGCTTACTCACAGGGATAGTTAATCACAGGGATAAAAGGTAGCAAAAGGTTATGTTCAAACCTTTCATGAATGGAATAACTCACTACTGTGCAGCTTACAGCTGTGCACTTCTCTCTCCACATCTTAGAACAGCCAACCCAGACCTTCACGCAGTTTGTAGCTCCAGCACAAAAATTTCCATATTTAAAGCTGACTTCAGGAACATCCCATTTGCTGCTTCGGAAAGAATTCCCACTGCATGATGACGATGAAGCTCACATAACTTTGCTCAGTCTTTGAATCACATGCAGGATTCTGGTTAAAAGCCAGTGAAGAGTCATTTTATCACTACTCAGAATATACACACTCGGGGAGCTGTACCAGTAACCAGGGAACTCTTTACACTCCCCAGGAACTTGCTACCTAGATATAAAAGGTTACATTTCCAAATGCCATAGATTCTAAATAGAAATCAAAAGTCCTATTTTTAAAGTAGTGATGATGCAAACTACAGAGCCAGGAATGTCTTCCCCTCAGCTCCACCCTCTATCCAAAACCAAAATCCCAATTGTGTTGATTCAAGAACTCATTGCAATCTTGAAATTCCAAGTTGGAGGGAGGGAGGAAGAAAAGAGAAGAAAAATAAAAGTTCTACTATTCAAATAAAATGAAATTTAAAAAACTCTCACACTAGAAAAACCCCTCATTAGGAAATGAAAACAACAGCAAGGAAAAAAAAATCCTTGTAATAGATGCTTGAAAAAGACAAGATGAAGTTAAAAGGCATTTTACTGCATCAAAGAAAGGTCATTTGTCATGTACTAAAAGCCAATAGTGAATTTTAAATTTATTTAAAACAGGAAAGAGAACATCAACCACAAACTGCAACTCTGACATCACTCCTGAAAGAGCTGAGGAGGGGGACATCTCCCTTTTCAGACTACACAGATAGGCTGTCTGTCCCCTTTCTTCCCATTAAAAGCAGTTTAGCAGCTGACATCCCTAAAGCACTTCAACTTAAATCCTGTAAAGAGGGAAGAAAAAGAGCCTGGGAGTTGTGTTTTGAAAGAAAGAATGAAGGGATCAGCACTGCTCTTTCCTAAATTGAATTTAATATATCCCTAATCGCTAAAGTAGCTCAAAAATCCAACTTTTCCCCGGAAAATGAGGGAAGTTTCGCGTTTGATTCAAATGACACTAATTTTATCTGAAAGAATTGTTCCTTTTTCAGAACCAGTTGGATGCACAGCAAATTTGACCACAGAAGTTAAGTTTTATCCACTATAGAGAACTAAATTATTTCTGTACTCACTTACAGTGCTGACTTCAAAAGAGCTTTTCTTTTGTTCTCTAAATAGGCATGGAAAAAACCCTCTTGTTCATCTAAACCAAACTTCTGACAGTTTAGAACCACCTGCTTCTGGGTTTGCATACCTGCCTTGATCTATAATAGGCTCTAAAATTTTTTTTTCAGCAGGTCAACAGAACAAACATATCAAAACCCAAAGATGCTATCCCAATAGACTACTCTATGCTGACAATCTTAATTTCTTTCAGTACACTCACAGAAAGAAGTTCAGATTAAAATGGGACAATTATACCAAGACAGTGCAAACAACGGTGTTGTGCACTGAAACAAACCAATGCTACCCAGAACAGTAAACAAAGGTTTTAAGTAGAGCAAAGCCATAAGGAAATAGAATTCATTAACAGAAGTAGCCATTTGGCCAAGTGCTAACATCCATTAACTCTGGCAATGCACTGTTAGATTCTACATGACCCTAAGTGGTCATAACTCTTATCTATCCATGCAAAACGTCAGGAAAAAATGATCTGAAATTTCTCTCTAGCTGATTGCACCTCTGTATGTGTACTGCAGGCACACTTCTGCCCAGCCACCTGCTGGAAGCCATAAAAAGAAACTTGCGACAGAAACAACTAAAATTAAAAAGAAAGTGAAATTATATTTGAAATTTCGTGTTTGTTATTTAAACACAAAATTTGCATATAAAGGCCAGCAGCACACCCAAGACTCCTGAGATTTCCCCCAGTTGCATGAGTCGCTTGTATGGCTGCTCAAAAACATTCAAGTGTTACTGAATTGTAGATCGTGTCCAAAAAAAAGGTATGCTTCTAGCACTCTTGCCTCTCCATTAAAAAAAAGAAATAGGAAAAATAAAATCATGACTCATTCCTTTGGTGGCCAGTCTGTTACAAAGCCAGGTCACAACAAAAACTATTTAGTCCATATCCTGACTGAACAGTGACCAACAGCAAAAGAATTTGCAAGATCTCTATAAGGGATAATTAGATAGTGACACGAATAACAAAAAGGCTTCAGGGGAACAAAAAAAAGAGACTACATAGGGAGATTAGGTTGAAGTAGATAATGGGAAGGAAACAGCAAGCTTTTGGAATCAGCAAATAAATACAAAGAAAACAAATGATTCAGATGCTGAGAGAGTCGAGGCAGCAAAAAAGACCAAGTGACTCTTGGAGAACACTAACGAGGGAGCTCCCACTGCTAAGAGCTTGGTACAGATCTGCACATCAGCTTCATTGTCAACAGAATAAAAACACACAAACTGGCACTGGTTCCAAAACTACACACTTGAAAATGAATGCAGAATTTCACCCCACTGTGTATGTGTACTTGTTGAATGATTGGATCAGTAATACTCAGTTCTTTAAATAAGTTCAGTACTCCAATGAAATGTCAAATAAAGCAGTTAAATTTTTGGTCTTATTTTTTCTAGGTTTTTTCCTAGGTCTACTGCCTTTTTGGAATGTCTTCTCAGCTTGATTTTCACTTTTACTTTTTCCTTCCTCAGCTGTCACCACTTGCATTTGTTTTTTTACTCCTCTTTTTTTTTCAGTTTGACAGGCATGTTTAATTTTTTTCTGGTTAATACAATGTGCACCTCAGTGTTCATACTGTTCTTGCTTTGGTTATTTTTTGTTCTGAAGAAACAGTCCCTCCCTGCTTAAACCATTCTGCTCCCAGAAGACCAAAGTTGTAATGTCCCCCTCAGCTCTTTCTCCAAAACATTAAGGAAGTTTTCTCATCTTTAGTATCAAAGGAGTTGCTTTTTACGTGCCCACCAACATGGAATACAAACACTGTGTCCTAGGTCAACAATGGCTTCAGATACTGCTACTTCTTGAGTGGACTCCCATTAATACCCAAGCAGTAAACAAGTACAGCCTCATGACCTGCAGACTTGAAGAACTTTTGGTCTATGGAGTGCAAGCTCTACCAAGATAATTTATTTACCCATCTTAAGATTCTATTTCTTCAGTGGCTATTTGGAAACTTTGGTGAGTTGGACTGGGACAACTGTTTGCAGCTTCCATCTTTCCAGCAGGGCTTCTGGAGATGAATATCAGGACCAAGAAGTTTTGAGAAGTTAAGTCTTTCCTCAACTAAGTAATTTTCCTCATTTCCTCATTCTAGCTCTCAACAGACAGGAGATCCAATATCAGCCTCTAAAGTCCCAAACAGTTTACCCAACATACAACTACCTCATTAAGCCAAATGAGACCAGCCACCAACAGCATCTGAAGTCTCTAAATATGACAATTTTTTGTCATATTTGAACAAATTTGCCTCGCCACCAAGTAGCTGTTTTCCATATCTAGAAGCTTGTAATGCACTTCCACTATTCAAGACAGATCTTTAAAACTTATTATGCACATGTTCCTGTTGTCACAGTCCATTTCCCCACCAATCTTGAGAATCCATTTACGTAAACATTCGCCTGCTTCTTGCTTAAGATTTTTCCAGCAGTGGTTGATCCAGCAGAGAAGAGAGTGGCCACTGATGGAAGAAGTGCAATAAATCTGTATCCCTCATTAGGTACACTAAGCTTGCCAGGAAATTGCCTCAACGTTACAGAAAGCCAGTGCATAATCTAGGACTAGAGTTAGCTGACTTAAGCAAGAGCTCCATACAAGTACTCCTTAGTGGGAGAAATTCTAGCCCTCAGAATTAAATGAAAGCTTCAGGAGTTACCATAATTTGGAAGAGACAAGAAACACAGCCACAAATGAAGTTTTTAGAAAAAGCAATACTAATATCAAAGCTGTTTTCCTCATTTTAACAAGTGTTATTTTATTATGTGAGTTTCCTGAGAATATAATCCACAAATTCAGTTACAATTACTCTGAAATGTAAATTCCATGGCTCTTCCTTGTTTGGAGAAAAAAAAAATAAAAAACTTACTAGAAACAAAGCACATTGAAGTCAACATCTTTTTTCAGGCCTTCACGTAAGAGCTTTCTTTCCAAGAGAGCCAGATTAGATACTATCCTGCAAGTATGCATCCTGTTCCAACACCAAACACCTCGTTAGTGTCTAAACTTTACCTCCAAAATTCACAGACTGCAAGAGTACAACTAGAGGAGTGATGTATTATGTACAAACACTCTTCCGAATAGAGACAAACACTACGTAAGATGTAGGCCTGTCTTTCCTATAATACAACGGGAGAGAGAAAATAACTATATTATTAGAAAATAACTCTGATTCTAACAAAAAATAATATGTCAGGACTATAAAATAAAGGTCATACAGGATCTTTATAGACATATATAATCTTCATAGATATTTTAAAAACCCATAAAATTAAGTTAGGGAAATCAACACTGTCAATTCAGAAAAAAACAAACAAACAAACAAAAAATAAAACCCATAAACAAACAAACAAATCCCACCCAGTAATTTTGGGGGAAAAAACTACATTAAACTAAGAAATTATTGTTTTACTTGTCTCTTTCCCAGTCACTCCTTAAGAAAAGAAAAAGCATTTGACTTTCAGGAACAAGTTTGTCTTCACACTTTTGGCATTAGCTATGTGCTGCTCAAGAGATTAGGAGAACACAAATGCAAACCCAAACTCCTAGGCTAACTACAAGTTTGCGGTCAAATCTTACCAAGGTTATGGTCTCTGTTCCCATCCATAGAGCAAAGGTCATTCATATCTCTGTATGTATTTATTAAGTTTCATGACTACGTAATGTCCTAGAGCCTCTGATAAAACCGCCCTACAGAAGTATATCATGCTCCCATTAACAGATAATCCTCACTCTAGCGTGTCTTACACGTGAGAAATGCAACCCTGTCCACATCTAACGGGTAAGCACGAAAAGGCCACACTACTTACAACAGAATCATGTAAACAAAATACCATCGTGATTCTCAAGGAAACAGACTTTCAAGATATAAAACAAGTATTAGAAAGTTTCAAATAAGAGTTCTTCCCAAACTACGCAATTTTAAAATCTCTCCAAAGTATCAAGAATATGTTTAATCAGAAAATAATTAACAGTAAAATCACATAAATCAGTCAAAAGCTAAATGGAGGAACAAATCTTTAGAACAAGCTTAGCTTTGACTGGAGTTTTCTAATCTTCATAAGCCATGTAAATTTAATACCGGAGACCAACATGGGAAGAAAAAAGATAATTTTATCTCTGATGAAGCTCTAAATTGAACAGTACTTAACATCCAAAAAGTACCCATCTGCAACCTGCACATGAAATCACCACAGTTTTGTCTTTATCCAAAGTCACACAGCCTCCTGACACTTCCTATATAGTTCAGCAACCATCATTCACTAGCAAAATTTAACCACGGGATATTTTTGGGGTGATACCTGATTGGAGTGTTGTCATCTGCATTTCTGGTTCCAGCAGTGTCATGTTGATCCTTTTCTCAACACTTACAAGCCCTTAAAGACCTCTCTTTATATAGACATAGATATGTTAAAGTAAAAAAAAAAAATCCCAGAGGACTTCTCAACTTTAATCTTGTTCAAAATTTGCAAGAATTTCTCATCCTTGTATGATGAAAACTGTGCCTAGTGAGAAAACTCAAGTCTTTCAATATGCAGTTCTCTGCTTATTCACTACAGGCAAGTTGGAACAGCCCAAGATGCAATTACTGCTAGGAGAAAAATGAATACTCAGAGGGAGTTTGCAGAAGTAAGGTCCGCCCCTTGATGCTCTGTAAGTCGAAGGGAGGGGAGAGGAAGGGGTCAGAGACACTAGAACTGGCAGTTTTTCCCCTTTTTATAAGAGGCGGATGACGTCTTGGGTAGACTTTCAATCCCCTAAGGGGCTCTGCTGATGAGGCAATTTCGTTCCAAGGACAAGGAGACCCAGTGTTAACATAAACACGCAGACATCCTCAGCTTCGAAACAACATAGCCGAAGTCATATACATCCTGCTGCTAGATCAGTCACTTTTCTTCAGTCTTTGCCGGCCCTTTTTCTCAATAATTAAACTACTCCCCTAATCAACTCCCCTTGCTAATCACTAAACCTGAGCTACTCTAACAGATGGTAGCGTCTGTTTCTTAAAAACAAAAACTTGCCCTTTGTCATTCAGACTTTTCCCACCGTGGATCACACCCTCCATCCAACCAGACTAGGGGTTAAAAAAATTCAGCCTTGTTTCCCACATCCAGACGATCAGTTTCAAATTATTTGGGATAGTGGACAAAACTTTTATAGTCAAGTATTTATTGAGTAAAAGATAAAAATAGAATTAAGTCTTTCCTCACTAGATGATTCTAGCTCCCAACAGAAAGGAAAATCAGTTTTGGTCTCTAAAGAGTCTCAAGTAATTTGCCCAACAGATAATTTAATTATCTTAACAAACTAATTCCAACATTTCTGTCCCCAGAGCGTCTTTCCCTTATTCCCCATCTTTCCACAAGGCTCATCATCATTTCTCTTTAGGTCATCTAAGTAACTGCATATATTTGTACCAAGCCCTAAAATATATTGAGCTGTGCATCTAAGATACAGGCCAATTTTTAGGTTTTAAATCCCTTTGTAGCAAGTCAGAATCCCTCTCCCACCACAACAGTATGCCTAAAAATGAGTAGTTGGGTGTGCAAAACTGCTTAAGCTCTATTTTCTGAACCTTCTAATGTGAAATAATTTCAGGACTTCTCTAGCATTCAGACAGAGGAACTCACGGACAGCTGCTCAACTGCTGAGGGAAGAGCACAAGAGGTTTAAACAACATATCTTCCTTCCCACACACAAACACATCTGGAGCTTTAAAGGAGGCAGCAAAAACTCATTTAGCAGCTTTTTTTTTTAAGGGATTTGCAGGAAAATCCCTTAGAGTGATGATACTGTAGTATTTATCTGATTTTCACACTCCTTACATCAGTAGTGTGCTGTAAAAGGACAAGAATCAGCTCATTTGGGTTTCTCCCATACTCAAATGCCACCTTCGCAGTCCTACATTTGCAGTCAGAGTAGGCAAAAATTGCAGGCCTAAAATGTTCCTTCTTGCTGTGCAATCTTGATGAAAAGGAACTGCAGCAGCGCACTGTATCCTGAGAATTCAGAGACACTAGTGACAGAAATAAAGTCACTATACCACCTACCCTGAATATTCATACGCATCATAAATAAAGGAAAGCATCCATTCTTAGCAGAAGATATGCTTATTTTTGTTGTGATACATGGAAATATAAGAGGAAGTAGTATGACCCAAGTGGAAAGGAAATCCTTCCTACAGTGTCCAGGAACATCACTTAACTGCCTAAAGTATGCACGTGTGCTCTGTCAGTGACCACGAAGAAGCAGATGAAATTGAAAGCATTAACCAGGATGTTGCTTATTTGACCAGCAAGGAAGACGAAGACTGCACTACCAGATGTCTTCCAACAGAGATTCCTCCGTCACACTTTGTGGCAACTTATTGATCGTGGCAGGGGGAGAGCTACAGCTGCAGAAGTGGCTGATAGCATTCCAATAAAAATGAATTATAAAAGCCACATGTTACAGAAGCAGCAAAGGTCCCAAAGCTAGGATTCAGTTGGCTAAGTACTAACAGCAATTGACTATTGTGAAATAGTGCAATCTTTCTTGCGTGAAGCAGCCGCTCTCTGTTTAAGTAGAACAGATTGAGAATCCTGCTGAATGGCATTCTCCCTTTAAAGAGCCAGACTTCTTTTCCCCATTACTCCCCTTAATACTCAAAACAGCAAAACCAGCAACAGAAATCCTTACACAGACAAAACAGCTGCCCAGATCTGGGCCCGACTTGTTTAGCAAGCAGCTTAAATTCATGAAAAATGAATGTTTTTTAAACAGCTATCAAATTATGCGTCTAATGTTCATCCATCAGCCCTGAACCTTGAAACCTCAAAGGCAAACTGAAGTCAGAGAGAAACTGGAAAGGAAAAACAGAAGGGACAGGAATATCATGAGCCAGTGATTGTAGAAGGGTGTTAGTCTTGTTAACTTGATAAGGAACGAAAACTTTTTTGAGAGCTAACTTGTTAAAGCCACTACATTAAAGCTGCCTTTGGCATTATTCTTTCCAGCTCAACTATTCCCCCATCACTATTTAAAAGTTTGTTTAAAATATTTCAAGGAGATTACCACTTCTCAGCTGTTTGGTAGCTCCCATCAGTAACAGGCCAGTAATTTCTGTCATGCTCTGGATCTCATAGCTCTATCAGAAACTTTCAGACAGCATGCTAAATTTATAGTCTCCTGGGACATAAAGTCTCTTAACACAAATCTATCCAAGACAGACTGGTTGTTTTTGTTCTAACAATCATTCCCCGTACTCTCACACAAGAGAAAACAGCAAGTCTCACTGGAATGTCTGTGAAGGACAGATGAGAGAAAACTATATATTTCCTGTCTTGTTCCCTTTGCTACAATACAGACTTAATCTTCTTCACATCTAAGTTCTGGATGAGGCAGTAACCACTGCTTGGTAACTAAATGTAACTTTTGAGTCACACTATTCCAGAAGGCAGATATATACTAGAACAAAAAAAAAAAAGACCAAAAAAAACCAAACCCACGCCAAACCACAAAAACTGAGAACACAATTTCAGAATACTCTTATCTCTTTAAAGCCCTTTCTCAGGAATAAAATACCATCCTTGTTTATAAGTAAACATGCCTAGCTTCTCAAACAAGTTCATGAGTCACATAATTGACTTCTTAAAAGGACAGTTTATGATATGATTTTAAACATTATTAATGTTTTTAAGGTCAGAGTAGCAAGAAGACAATAATAAAATTTCCAAACCCCCTATAATAAGTTGTATTTGAAGTATTTGAATCTAACTGTGTTCAGTGTAATGACAATTCAAAATGGGAAAGGGATAGCAGAGGAGGGAGATAGGAATATACAGCCTAATAAAAGAATTATAGGAGGAAATCACCTACATAATTATTTAAAACAAAATAAGGTGCCCTAATACTCATGTATTTCAATAGTAAATGGGCATAAAAACACAGGCACTAAATTAGCTCTTTAGAACCATTTCAGAAGTTCAGCTCTGCAATTTCTGAGTATAATCACCAACAGCTTACGTAGCAACTATTTATCCCATGCTTTGTACAGCACTAGCAGGAGTACCTTCCCATACCTAAAGCACATGCCTTTTACGTGACTTGAGTCATACTGAAATTCCACACATTCCAACTAGATTCTCTTCCCCCAACACATATGGTGCTTTGTAGAATGCAAGCATCCCAGATCAAGTAAACCCCAAACACTGGCAAGCTGGGGCAAGTTCTGTCCAAACCTGTAACCATAAAATGCAGCAGTCCTTTGGAAAGAATGTTACCTCATCTTAAACAAGCCTGCAGTGAGAAGAAACTGGTGGGTTCTAACTCAGTGTTTTTCATGACGCCTGGACAAAGATAACTATGAATTCATCTGGGGAAAACAGGTCAAGAGAGAGGGTCAATAAGCTAGTGGAGCAATTACTGTAATTTCAAATGAAAGTTAAGGAGAAGGACTTTTTTTTTTTTTTAGAAATTATCAAACTACCTAAGATTTGTATATTCATGACCTCACCTGAGGGTTTTTCTCTTTTTTTTGTAAATGCATTCATCAAGGACTTGCTCTAACCCTAAGGGCTCGGAAAAGTTATCTTGGCATCTTAGTACAGGTGACTGAGAAAAATCAAGATATACTGAAGAGCTTCGGATGACTCCATAATGGCCTTTTTCTGGCTTGTGTGGCAACAAATGAGTCGGTCACAGGTAATCTCTCATAGTTAAAGAAAGTTGAGGCCTTGATGAACATGGGTAGAAGAGCAGAAAGAATGTAAATCTGGGGTAGAAAACTCACGTTGAAACACAAATAAAATAACTACTTACAAAGTAGTAGCATAAGGGCCTAACAAAGGCTCATATGCTTTTCCCACATTCCACAGGACACCTTAAATGTCCTACTAAGCTTGATGTCTGAATAGAACCTAATAATTGTGTCAAAATAGTTTACTAACAGCTTACCACATAAGATTTCCTTCCACTGAAGGGACAAAAAAATTGTTTCCTAGCTATCTATGTTCAAATGCCTCATACTGGAATTCTATATCCTTAATATCTTTTATTGCACTTTAATTGTGTAACTTAACAACAGCTGTTCAGTCAAGTTGTTCAAGATCTTTATACCCATGTGTCCAGGTGTACCTATCCTTCTAGGTACACACAACAACAAGGAGAATGTGTAGCTGTGATAAGGGAGAATATGAAGAGAAGTCTGGATCTGAAACAAACCAAAACCAATGAGAAAACCCCCAGAAACTGTGTCTGGCTGCTCTTCAGTTCTAAGAGAAGGAAGAAAAAATTTTAAAAAGAATCTGCAGTCCTAGGGCATATGGCAGCAGGCGTATACAGGACTGCAACTCCCAGTTTTCCCATGGGATACATAATTCCATGATGCTTCACAAGCCAAAGAAATTTCTATTTTAACTCAGCTAATCGTTTATGTTCCAGAACCACAGTCTGTCACAACAAATATGGTACAAAGCCACGTAATACTTTACTACAGATTCCTGCAGATAAGCCAAGGCTGTTTAGCAAAAGCTACAGAAAGAGTTAATTTGTTAGAAGCTCTCAGCATAAGTAGTTAGTTCAGCTGTGAGTCAGCAGTGCCTGTCTAGAACTGCAAACAGGAGACCCTTTGACACAGATAGGCAGCTTCCAGCAAGTCTCTTACTTACCACCTCCTCCCCTCCCACTGCCACTCGGCTTGCATCTTCCTCATACCTTGAATTTGGCAAGTTGTCACAGAAGCAGTTTCAAGATACGTTCTACAACCACTTTGGATTGCTCAAATGTTTAAGCAGATTGCCATCTCAACTGGCAGATCATCTCTGAACGTTTTTTAACGTGTTTAAAGCCAAGGACACAACAACAAAGATACACCATATTTTAAAAAGGAGTTTTACCAAGCTCAACAGCTTTCAACAGCTGTGCAACCTCCACCCCAAGATAAGTGAGAAGTTCCCATTTGAAGGAAGACATTTATTAATTCAAAATGGATCAGCTAAATTTCTTAACAGCTCACTAAAGTGTTCTTTTCACTTCAGTGCTCACCAAGTGTTCTTTTATGCTGTGGCAGTTTGCAACAACCATATTTCAAAAGAACTTTTCATTCCCATAATACTTTAATGAATGTACAAACAACACATAAAATACCGCGGCCTAGGAGAAAAGAGCATTGTGTATCTCCTGTGTACCTCCAAAGATAAGGAATATTCAGGTAATCTAGCTTAGGGACTTTGGACTTTATGCCTAGCCTGAAAAGCTGCCCCTCCAGCAGTAAAATTCCCACTATTGTGCTGAGCCCTGATAAAGAATCAGCTCTGAAGAGATCCACCTAATGAGTCATTTCCGGGAATACCCTAATTTTCTTTGGCAAAAGATACGGGCAGAGGTGTTCCTTTTCAAATACTTTTAAAGCACAACTCTATTTTACCTGTTCTAGTCAAGCAGATTTGCAGCCCACAATGATACAGCTTCAAAGCTGAGTCCATAAAAATAACATTTTTCTGATAGAGGAAAACTATCTATTTCTGTAAAGTGTTCCTGAAATACCAATTTTTAAACTTATCCAAACAATTGAATCCTTTCCAGACTTTCATTCCCATACCAGAAAATCCTTTCCTCTGACCGTAACAATACCATTCAAAGTGCTGCTACAAGTTTCATTTTTCTAAAAGGTACTCTTATCTGTTGCCAGTACCACCATCCCTTTCCCTGTGGCATCAAGAATAAACTTCTTCCGAGTTCAGGACCCTTGATCATGCCTTACTGGCTAAGAGAAGAACTCTGCTTCCAGAAAAATCACAATGTCACCTTCGGGTGGCCAGCTGTCAGGTGCTGGAAACAAAGGCTCGTATGCTTTTCCCACATTCCAGCTCTCTATCAGTTTCAATGCAATCTTGATTAAACACCATCTGAAATCTCTCCTTGCTTTCATAACTATAAAATGCCCAAGTCTACCACTAGTTGAGATGTGCTGAGATCACAGTCTACCTTGCTAACATTCCAATTTTCTTCTATTTACCATCACCACCTTTATCTCCATCTGTTGTATTTTATCTTAGAAGACTGCAAACATTAAGGATTAGAAGGTTTTTTGTTCTGTTATTGCCATTTCTATCTTTTCCATTTTTTGTAAACATAACTGTGATCACATAATGATGGTATAATGTATATGAATGAGGAAACTCTTTTTAACCTCTTGAAAACCCAACGCTTTGGGCTAATCAATTTAAGTTAATCAGTTCTTCCAAACTGCAAAATACTGATTCAGAGAAAGACATGGCCATTTTCTGGAGATAAAGATCCAGCCATGTTAAGTGAGGTACCCCTTCTATCCAAATTACTGTCCTCAATGCACATATTCTAAATCACTTTACTGTAAGCATTATGTTTTGGCTATAAAGCCACTCTGAAGCTCCCTGGTATTTCTAATATGCTGTGCCATGCAACTCCATAATGTCCAACACTAAGGCGCACAGGACTAGACCATGCTCAAATCCACAGTACCTTGCAGGTGACAGCAGGAATTCAGGCTGTAGCAAGACCCTCATATTGCCAGGAGTTACCAACATATACCCCCAAAGATGGAGTGGAGATCACCAAAAGAAACTCACAAACAGAAGCCACCACTTATCAAATGGTTTCATCACTCCCTCACAGGATGAGGCTGAACATGCAAAGGCTTTCATGGCAGCCTGGTGATCCTGAGCTTCAGGCAGTTAACAGTCTTTCAAAGCCAGGAATTCTGGTCACTGAGTGACCCTGTATTTTACCACTATATTGTCATGGATGATACAGTTACCCATAAGGTACTTGAGAAACATACACAGGCCATTCTCACTCTAGGATCAGAAGGCCTACCAGGACATTTAATTTTTAACTCTAGGTCTTGCTTCTCCTTCCAGGAAGTCTGAAAGAACCTCTCAGACATTTGCAGTGAGAAAGTTACTCATTCTTGGTTAAGTGCAGACCAAGGTGGCAAAGAAAAATCTCCAGATGGCTACAGTCTGAAGGTGAGCTAACACTTCCTTTGACTGACTGTCTCAGCTTTGCACAACTCAGTCACCACAAAGTACAGGGAAGCCGTTTCCGGTATTCACCTAAAGTAATAATAATATAAAGCATTTATCACTGGAGTTCTGTGGACCTTCCACAGCCACTAACATCAATCCTCCCAACTGAACAGTGTAAATAAGTTTTGTGAACTCTAGATCATTAGTTTTTCCCACTAAAAAGCCATAGTAAGAAGCAATAAAAAGCAGATCTGTCATCAGAACATGTACTGTGACACCACCACTTGGTGAGGACACACTACATGAGACATGAGCACACTGTACCACTTACCATTCTTCCTTTCACTGAGTGGAGGGAGGTTGGGGTTCCGGCCATGATGGAGGTTGAGGGTCAGCTCGGGCTGCAAGGAGAGCTCCTGCAGCTCATTGGCAACAGCTTCGCTCTGTGGGCTGGGGGCCGCCGAAAGGGACACCAGCACCGGCTCATCATCATTTTCGCCAGCCCCTCCTCCGTCCAGCCCATTTCCAGCAATGACGGAAGGGGGCAGGCACACCACGCCGGAGAAATCCACTTTGGCTTTCGTGATGGCAACCTGCAAGACAAAACAGAAAAATATAGACCATAAATCTCACCTGAGAGTCTTAGCCATATGTCCAGTTCAACGTGGTGTCTTCCATGCGACAGAGAACCATGTTAAGTTTGTGTGATCATCATCAATTGAAGTCCACCGAGTTACTGAAACTTGCTCAACTCAGCAGTTTAAAAACTTGTATAGAGCTCCAACAGCATCACCGCAGAGACTACTAATCAAACTACAGATTATTATAATTTTCTTAGAAAGTATGAGAACATTCTCAATTTTTGGTATTTTAGGAACCCAGTCTTGAGAAGACACAGATTGAGTCACTGCAGTGAAGTCAGCCTATCTGAAACCTTGCTGAACTCTTGACTACTGTCCTTCCATACCAACAACAGCGTTTTAACAACAGTCTATTTGAAATCCAGTCAGGTAAAGTAATCCTTCATAATAAACCTGGAAGGACAGCTGAGCACAACAAATGAGGATCTTCAGATAAAATCAACTGCATTTCAAAAAACAATTCTCTTGTTCCATTCTCCTCTCCCCATTCACAATCAGTGAAAATGAATAAAAGAAAAATATTCCACATAAACAAAAAAGCTTTCCTGTCGTAAACCTCAGCTACAATAACCAAAATGTGCAATATAGAAAGGGCTTTAATGAAATAAGTAATTTTCAAATGTTTCATTATATTTCCATAATTCTTTAAATAAGTATTCAAAAGCCACTACTATGTTCAAATTAAAATTCTTTTCTGTTCAGTAATTTAAACAGAAACAAACCAGCTGTAAGTCTCCAGTGAAATGGTTACTGTGTCAACATTTAAACAGTAACGGACATTATACAAGGGCAATCATATTTGGTTTTGATTAATGAGGACGGAAGTCTCCTGCTTCTTAGCATGCTGCTGTTTCAACCAGTCTAAACTCAGAAGACTCAGCTGCACTGTTGTAATTTGGCAAGCAAAAGGTACTTGCAGAGGCTAACATTCAGCTTCAAAAAGATGCAGGTAAAGCAAAGTAAAAACCATCAGGATAATCCCCCAGAAACCAATCAAAAAGCATAAACTTGAAACAATGATTTTAATAACAGAGCTTTTAATTAAGTATTCCCCACTTAACACCCACAATTAACCTGGATGAGTGTGACAACATCAGCACATTGATAGCTGACAAAGGAGCTCAAATAGTCACTTTCCCCACTTGCATATTTCAGTTGATCACCAACATTTGTTCTGTAATATCCAGAACAAAGTTATAAGTGGTACAAAAATTTGTTCAGTGTATATTTAAAACAACAGTAAGAATTTACTGGCAATGAAAACTTGTCATTTCATCCATGTTGTCATACATTCATTCCCCGGACCCTACGTCATGATCTGAACGGAAGCAAAGAAAAGAAGGGTGGAGAAAAAAAGTAGAGAACAACAAAAACCACCAACTGGAGCTGGTGCTTGTTAAAACAGAACAAATGAGACTGAGCCAAACCTTACTGCTATATGAAGTATTTGCTTTTACTTCAGTTAAAATTTGGCTAGAAAGTGCCTACCCCTTCCTTGATATTTTTCCTGTCCAAAGCAAACATAGAATCGTATCCATTTGAAAGCAAATTGTAACAGTAATCTGAAAAGAGAAAAAATTGGTACCATATCCTTCTCTTAACACTGTATGAAGAAAACCTCAAAACACACACCTTTAAACCACAGACATAAAAGAACAGAGTTTGGTACACCACAACAACCTTCGCAAAGGCCGGAAAGAGTTAAAACACAACCAATATAGTTGGCCTCAGGCCCTGTCCCTGTAGGATGGGAGACCTGTGGAACGGGCTAAAAGGAAGAGTAATTGCCCAGTTAGGAGGCTGGCTGGTAAGGGCTGCTGTCACCACATTAGAGGAGCCAAAGCCAACCTGCTTTATGGAAGGAGATGTACTGGAGACATTACACTTTGCCTCATTCCACATGGTGGTCAGATCATGCGGAAGCACAAGTGCAGCCAGGCCTGAAATCACAAACAGGTGACAGACATATCTAACACTCACTCCACAAGGATATGGAATGGCAGAACTCTCAGCCTTCTCTCTTCAATCTACCCTAGAAAAGAAAGATTCCCTTCCTCTTCTCAAAAGGTGGGAAAAAAACCTTGACATGTCTCAGATATGCAAGATCTGCTTCAACTAGGTAAACAGAAAATGTCTTCAGGAACTTCGAACATACTGGATTTTCTTTTCAAGAGGAATTTGTAGCCTGCATGATGAACTAGGAAAATCACATTTCAAACACCACTTTAACAACAGTGTTGTAAAACAGAACCTATTTCCCTAACCAGTATGTTGACATTAGCCAGACTACTGAAACCATATCATTTATGGAAAAGCAGGGTATCAAGCCACAGTAAAAGCAGTCCAGCAGAGCCAGCTACAGCACAACGAGGAGCAAGAGACCCATGCTCACACACCAGTTTGCTATGGGACCTTGAGCAACACCATACCAAACGGTGTTAATCAGTACTGGGATTATAAACCAGAGTTCCTCCAGTAAATTGTCCAATGAAACTTTATCACAGCAGCTGGACTATCAAGAATTGTACCTGAACCTGCACATTTCCTAACTCATGCAGAAAAAGACACAGATGGAAGGGATCTTAATCCTAGTTGGCACATCAGTCAGTGTTTGTCCCACACCAAAGCAGCTTAAGCAAACCTTGACTTGACGCTCATTCTTGCTCTGCCGCTATGTCCCGAGTTGTGCCAGAAGTGCTGCTTGTAGGACCATACTGTGAACTGTATCAGAAAGCTGATTCAGCTGAAATGCAATTTTTCATCTGGATCAATTCCTCCATACATGGCACAGCTGAACCAGCATGGTACAGTGGAACACCGCCACAAAATAAAAAACCAAAAAAATCAGTCTGACTCTGTGCATCTCAAACAGTCTGGACAACAATTCTGTTAGTCCAAGGAGGGCTGCAGCTCAAATGAAACTAAACTGGGATGAACCATTAAATGCGTATGCTAAGCCTGTCTTCTCCTTCCTCCACATCACCTCCCACTTCAGACCAGAACAAGACTCTGCAATAACACATATGAAACCAATTAGAAAACTGACCCAGGTGTAAAAGCCAGTCTTCCGGTTCACACTCCTGCTAAGTCAGGTCCCTGGTGCAGTTTGCTGTGCAGCACCACCAGCGCTTGTGCTGGCACTTCACAACGACACAACCAGCTTATGCCATTAGTACATGCAAACATCCAGCCTCTTCCTAAGGGAAAGAGAAGTCTTTTTCAGATCAGTGCCAAGTCTTAGTATGGAACACATCCCCACATGAAAAAAACAAAAAAGGCATCCAGTCCTCAAGACTACAATAAAAGCTATAATTGGATGAGTTTGATTTAAATGTTTTCAATTAAATGTCTGATGAGGGCAGAGAGGGATTTGAAAGATGCTTTGAGGATTTACAGTCATTCATGCTACAATGTTTGGAAGTCCTGTGAAAGACACGGAATCCTTTTCTGCAACCAACATAAGTCTGTTTCTAGACTTCCCAGAGAGTTATACCACTCTATAACTGTCATTGTAGAATGATCAATCAGAGTTACAAACATTAATACTTAGAACCTAATTAAAATTTTACAGTGTTTGTTTTCCTGTCATTTCCAACCAGACTAGAAACTTTCCCATAAAGAAATGTGCCATGCCATGATCTTTAAGTGAGTCATCCAGAAGCTGATGGATAGTATTAAGAGCAAGTATTTCTTCTCCTCAATAAGGGTTTCAGAGTAAGTACCCTTGAGGATTTGTATCTGTTGCCTAACCAGGCAAAAGCTTTCTATCATGGCATTTTTCTACTTTTAAGCCAGCTTCTTCTGGGACAAGAGTGGCTGTGATACCACAGATGTTCTACAGCAGCAACATCAGCTTAAGCAACCTTTTAAGTCCTCCACTGTCCAGCTGCTCATTTCTGTCCCTACGCTGCCCCTTCTTCGACTGGGGAATCTATTTAGCTGAAAACCAGACATTTTTTCCTGGGTATTCAATAAAATCCGTTCCCCAGTCCATTGCCAACTACACACACAGCTGTGTCACCATAGTGCATGTGTCCATATCCAACATAAAAAATGTTGGCTAGATTAAACCATTTAATAACGCCTTAAGATGACTGCTACCAAAAGTAGCCATCCTGATTTCTTTTTTACTTCCTTGTGCCTTATTCTCCCTCATGATAACCAAGTTTTCACATGGCTGGCTGGCAAGTCAGATCAGCAACAGATGCAGATTAAAACTAGTAAACTAACAGAGCGAGAGTGTGTGTGTATGTGTGTGTGTGTGTGTGTGTGTATGACCAGGTCAAATTGAACACAGATCAGTTCTTCGATCTGGTTTAGCCTGTGCTGGCTGACAGGAGGTGAGGAACAAGCAGGCTGGACTGCTCCTCTTGTTGGCAGTGCCAGTTTAGTGTCTAACCAGAGGATGTGGTTGTATGATACAGCTAAGTCGGTCTAAACTAGCTCTTGCCAAAAGGGGCGGTCTTGGATGCATACTTTTGTTGCTTCCCTGTGCCAACATTGGTGCTTGTCTGCCCTTTTGATGGGATGATTAATGGAGCTAAAATGACAGGAAACTAATCCTAATCCCTTTTTCCCCTCCCAGTTTACTTTTCACTAGCTTACTGTTGGTCAGACAGATTTCCGCACTGTACATGTCTATACTGTTTCCCTCTCACCTCCCGGGCTTTGAGCTATCCTTCAGTGATTCTGGATGAGCAGCTTTAAGAGAAATTTCTATGAGTAATTTGTCATATGGTAAATGAAAAGTGGAATACTGTTTTTACCAACGACTAAGCTAATCAGGTTTCTTGTGTGTTTACTGTGATAGGCCGTTGCAATGGCAAGAGGATGCGCTTAAACAGCTGCTGTGTAAAACAAGCTTCAGAGCAGTTTAGTCTTTGTAGTTTGCAGGTTTGGTAAAGGGAATATTTTTCTGAAAATCCGTAATGGCTGTGGTTCTTAATCCTATACCTTGTGCAAAATTGACACTGTCTTGTTTGTCTGTCTGAAACGGAAGCGTTTAAATGCCTTCAAAAGCTAGAAATGGATAAAGATTATTTATATGTTTACAAGTAATGTCTACTGTTTCTCTTGAGCAGATCCATTTCCTCCCAGGTGTCATGGTTAATGCTTGTATTGTGAGAGTGGTTTTGTGTTTTATACCAACATAATTTAAAAACTCCTGGCTCCTGAGAGCATGCCATTGCACTGCATGATTTTGGCAATATTCACATACATAATTAAGATCTTGACAGTCAGTATTTAAATGAACCAAGGAACACTATCACTTTCCCTTACATGAAAACTCAATAACCAGAGTAAAACATACAGGAATTTAAGCTTGCAATCAGAACATAAAAGAAATTTAAAAATAAGTAAGTAAAAATCAGAGAAGCACAGGGGAAAAAACCCAGAACACATACAATTCCTAAAGCAAGAAAGGACACCTCTCTAAACAGCTCTCCCTTGTTTGCATTATAGGACCAAGTTGCCAGGGCAATAGCAATTTCCTACCGATTTAAGAATTGCTAAGCAACCTCCAGCACCTAACAGCAACAGCATGTGTGTGCAGCTGGGCTATTTTGAGTAGACAGGACATTTTTTTATTTTAAACTTAAGAGCAGCCTTCTGTTAAATGATAATGCCAGCTGAGATCATCCAGCCCAGAGGCATTCTTGGGGCAAAGTGGCTTTAAGTGGACAAATCTTTGAAATGAGTGAGAAGACTGGAAGAGAATGCCATGACATGCCCAAAAGCAACTATACCCCCAAGGTCATCACAAATTAAAAGGATAACCCAGGTGAAGTGAAGTTTTCAGCCAGTGGAAGCAGAGGCACCACATTAGCTTAAGAAGTTGTAACAATCACAGCAAGAGATATGTTTAGATATCAAAGTCACCAACAGGAAGACTTACAAAGTTGTACTGAAAAAATTACTTAAGTTCCTGTCAGTCAGCTTAACTCAGGCACACAACTGTTGGCAGAATTATTTCTCCAGTTAATTGAGGGCTAACATGACACTGTCCATAAAGAATATACAATAGAGTCAGCAGCAAGGCAAATATCACAAAGACTGTATCCTTGGAGAGGTATGGTCTTGAGGACTTCTTCAGGAAGCACCTTAAGTTAAGAAATCAAACTATGTAGACCACTAAAAAGAGGCCATCTTAGATTATGGAGTTTTATTTTAACACATATTCCACATGCATTTGACTTCAGCAAAATGAATCTGTCATCAGCTTCCTTCATTTTCACAGTAACTGGGAGCAGGGACAGGCAGAGGGGCAAAAGCAACCAAAATGTAACCAAATTGATTCTGGATTAGAACCAGTGGTTTGGAGGTATAAACTGTCCATTTTACCATGACCACAAGCCACTACCCTGCAAAGCCTGTATTATAAAAGCAAAGATTGCAACACATGAGAATGAAGATGCTGGTAAAACACAGATAAGTACAACTTTATCCGAGTTAAAGAACCTGAATCTGTATGTGTACTGTGCTAGTAACACTGCAGTAACAGAGGATATCTTTGAATCTTCACCATCTCTCTCTGCAACCACCTCCAGCAAATCTAGCAGTACAAGAGTCAAAATATGCTTGGGCCAGCAAGAAATGCTATCAGACAAAAGGCATGAACAGCTGTATAGAGATGTGAGGACTTGAGGGAGAAAAGATGCACATCTAGTGCAAAGCAATCAACCGCATCTCTTGTGCTGTAGACAAACACAGCCTTGCCCATGATTTTAACAACCAATCATCAGTAATGATATTTCTCAAGCCCTAAATATTTCCTTCATAAAACATTAACATTTGCTTCACTCCAGTTTTTAAGAGGTCTTGAAAAATCATTAAACATTAATTTCTTAAAGCCACAAACAGCAAGCTAAGAAATGTAGTTTGACATTCCAGCTATTTTTCAAGAAATATTTTTCATTCTTCAATATGTATTTGGAGGAACTTTGTGGCTTTCAAGCTCATGGAACTTTGGGTACACAGAGAACTGATAATACCAAAGCTAGTTTTGAGATTAGCAATGATATTCAGAACAAACCATCCTCGCTGAAAAAAAAAATGAACTCTCCACCAATTTCTGAAGTTCTTACTTTTGTTCAGAGCAAGAATGAGGACAACATCCTTCTAATTTCAGAAGACATTAAGCCTCAAACTGGTAAAATCTTCTAAAGACACCTAATTCTCTCATACCACTCAGTGTATGAATGAACGATCTAGTTTGTGAGACTAAAGATCATAGCTACTGAAGAAGTAACAATTTCTGCTGAAGTTCAAAGAACAAAAGCAAGCAAAAAAGATGTCATGTTCAGGTGTCATGTGTCAATGGGTACACTAACGTACTTTAGGCCTTGGCCACGACAGAGCTCAACATCATAATTAAAAGAAGAATTCAGCCTACTGCTACCAAGCTGTTGGTTCCTGCTGCTTTCCTTTTGTCTGATCTAATGATTGTGCACCCACGGGGTGACTCAGGTCAGCCGAACCAGCAGACGATTCACTCTGTGAAAGATCAGAAACCATTTTTCCCGGATCAGTCGGCTGGCTGGCCATGCCCTGTGGCTGCACAATCACCAGCTCTGATGCAAAGGAAGCAGCAGGAGTGCACGGCTGTGCAGAAGTTTGACCCGCCTTTGCAAGAGCAGCACACTGGAAGATCAACTTAACTGTAATGTCAAAGAGCACAGTTAAATATCTAGCAGTCGTGCCAACTTAGGCAGCCTGCTACACATTCCCACTCTCATACCTTCCTCATTGTGAAACAAGCATAAATTTTACAGAGACAACATGTACTGGACCAGATGAAAAATAATCTAGAGAAAAACACTTCTTTCCAGGAGGATGTGTTCCCCAGAGTGGCTCACCATGGCCACAAAAACAGCTATGCCAGCAAAACAGAGGGAGCTGAGAAAGGGAGCAAGCTGTTTGAGCCTGCACTGCTGCCAAAGAAATGCATGATATGAACTGCAGGGTATTTAGAGCAGGATTGCCTGCTTTCCACCACCTTCTGACTGGCTGGCTTCCTTGCAATTGCTGTCTGATGCATCTTTTAAAATTTCCTTCATATTAAAGGCAAAGCCTTCCTCCCCACCCCATAGGGGCAAGTATTGGAAGCAATGGATTCAGCCAGCAGCAAAGACAGGTGGCAGTGGATGCCAACAACCGATGGAAGCAGGGAGGCTAAAGCAAACTAGAAAAGGGAATGCTGATGATCTGCAGCCAGATGTGAGCTTTAACTTGGAAATTCACAGCTGAAAAACTATGAAGGAACTCTTGCTGAATATGGGTTTAGAGCAGTCTGGAATAAGAAAGTCATTGGACAGGAGAAGCATGGAAGTAAGACCTTAGAAGAAACACTTTCAGACAGAAGACTTGAAATTTGGGTCAAGAACTGGATGACAGGACATAATAAAGTGGTGACTTGGGCAGGCAGGAAAGACAGCCCAGGGAATAAATCTAGACTAACATAAAATAAAATAAAATGAATTTTTTAATTTATAAATTTTTAACAGAAAAAGAGTTAAAACAAAGAAAAAGTAGTTAAATTTCAATCAGTTCAGTTTCTGGCACAAGCACTCATTGCAGCACAAAGCAGCAGGCAAAACTGCAAAACTACAAAATCTTAAGGATTTTTTGGCAAGGTTTTTTGGCAACTTACTCTTGTGCATCTGAGGAAGGAGTTTCACATTTTATCTAATTCAGTCTGATCACGGGCTGTGACTGAGATTGTATGTCCATATTGTATCACCTCACCACAGTTTGAAATTCTCACCTTCCCTCCTTCAAGTAGTGATTCTGCAGCCACAGAGCAAGTCAATTCAGCTTGCTGTTCTGATGGAAAGCTACACCTCGAAACATCCTTGTTTGCCCATTGCGATAGCAATCTGAATTCTGCAACCATAGATTCCTCAGATCTCATTTAAAAACAAACAAACAAACAAACCAAAAACAACAACAAAAAACCCAAAACCAACAAACAAAGAAAAAAGGAGGAGCAGGGCGCACTGAAAAATGACAGCTTTCAGTAACCTCATGTGAAGTTCAGTGTGAAAACGAAGCCTGAAACAGTCTGCAAGAAGTTTTCCGACCCCAAACCCATTCTTTACTCATGACAGTACGAAACTGTCTACAGAAATTAAACCAATTGGTTTTGTCTCTCCTCCCAATCAACAGACACTGGGCGTAGAATTCAAATTTCTTTGCATTTCTTGGCATCTTCTAATGCAGCTACCCAGCATGACATTCATTAAGTGGAAGGCCCAGCACTTGATTTACTAGATATTCTGTTCCCTTTTTCCCTTGCAACAGCTGACTTTCCACCCTTGGATTTCCTCACTACTGAAAATAGGTAAGAATTTTCTTCAGTGATTCAAAGAGAAGCTAAGATCACTATTACTGTCTTGTTTAATCTAACCAGTTTATTGAAAAGAAGTAGCAAGTGCTCCCTAACATGGAAATCTAATCAACGTGAGTGAAGAACACGGTGTTCACCCAATTCAAAGGATACCAAATTCAACCAAATTCAACCAACACATCAAAGTTCTTCGGTTGAAAGAACAAGTCTTACTAATTGCTCAGCAGCACTGAAAAGTGGGCACGTGTGCTGTTTATACTCTTAACACTATAAAGTCCTTGCTGCACAGCTGTCACACTCAGACACTAATACAAATTGAAAATATTTTATCTCCAAACAATACTATCCCTCACTTGTAGTGACTACAGGCAATTTTCTATTCAAAGCCTAAGAACCAAAGGTGCAGACTAAAGACAGAAAAAAGAACACAATGCATACCTTACTCACAGTTCCCACGGACAAACCCAGCTCACTTCCATGCCAGCAGCTCTCTCCCCAGTCACTGAAAGAGAAAACAGGACACAAATACTCAGAGATTTAAAAACAAACAACCAAACAAACCAAACACAGCCCATTTTCTCCTTTAAGAGTACGGAGCAAAGTTCTTTATCCGGGATTCTTTTTAAATAGAATCTTTAATTCATTTGGTACACACTACAGAAGTTGGATTGAAATACCATCAAGACTGCCACGCTGGTATACACACACCCATACTACTTGCAGAGCAGAACTTTTATTTTAGGACTGCTGCTTTGTCAGTCCTGAAGAATGCATTGTTTGAGATCTGCTAAGGCAGAATACTCACCAAGTCACATACTCAATTTTCCAGTCCCTGTACTGAAATCATTCTTAAACATTGGATAGTAAAACTTGCAGACTGTTATAACAAGTTTATCACACCAGGTTATCCATCTACACAAAAACAGGGAAAAGATAAAAGTACATTACAGAGATCTGTCAAGACAGCAAGGGGAATCCCATTTTGGAGGAGGGGGAGAAGAACCATCTTGAGCACCTTAAAAACTCACAAATGTACTGAAGTAACACACCATTTACTTGGCCAATACAGTTCTAACAGGCATACACAGCAGTACCTAACTAGAAAATAATTACTTAGGAGGCTCGGGAAGATTGTTGTCTCAAATGGCAATAAAAAGGGTCAGAAGTTGCCATACTTCTACTTCCTTAGCCACTTAAAAAAAAAAAACACATCAAAGTTTCCATTCCATTTCCTCCTCTGAGCTTTTCAGACTTCAGGGCTTCCAAGACACCAAAAGCACAGAACTGCAGTCGAGATGCCGTGATATTTTGTCAATAATATAAAATAAAAAAGAAACAGGCACCTCCCCAAATACAAACTTCAGACTAGGTGGACTTTGGACATGAGCATTAACATAGTTCCACTGAAAAGGAAAAAAAATTAGAATAAGCTATCAACTACTCTAACATCAGAGGGAGTAAGACCAATCAGACTGATTAGGCTCAATGCTTGGATAGTCAGTGTAACACAAAATGTGAGTTTTCTGATCCCCAACAAATAAAAGAATTTTATTCTGTTTACACTGCTTAGAAGAAGCTAAAGGTAATGAATTGCACATCTACTTGGTCAACTCTCCTCCACTTAACTCCACTAATTTGAAGAATAAGGGATTTACAATACTGGTACAAATGGAAAAAAAAGAAGTAAGGACACTACTACTTCAGAGACTTCCCTTACAGAGAATGTTTCTATTTTTCTCTGAATAAAATGTGCCAGCACACATTAATCATGGCTCTATCACAGAATCAAGAAGTCATTCTGCCACCTCTTAAGAGTATTTGTCATCAAGTCAATATTTAGAATTACGTACAACTACTTAATTAATTTCATGTGAGAACCCATAATAAGTCATTATTTTTCTTTAATAAAGCAGTCAAAGTGATACGACTATAATTAAAACATAATAATGATGCAAGACTACACAGTGAAGTATATACTTACAATGTACCTTTTACAGAATTGCAGATCCTAGATTTCCTAACAGGCAAGGCAAAAAGGTCTCAAGAAGTCAAGGAAAGTCTTCCCCAAAGACGGTAAACAACCACTGTTAAGAGTTTGGCCACTCAAACATGATGAACAAGGTACCAGAGAATTTGGCAAAACAATTTTGCTGGAACATTCTTCTGACAGCATTAAGCACATAAATTTAGTTGTGATGATGTTGGTTCTTTAAATCACAAATTATAAGTGAGTGAAATTTATCCATATATTAAATCTTGACTTCAGTGCAAGTTTTTGGCATAGATTGGTTTTGAATGGGATTTTTATTTTTTAGTTTGCTGTTGATTTGGGATTTTTTTTTTTTTTGGAGACTCAGGTATCCCTGAAACCACTTTTCACACATGAAGGTATGGAAAAGTTAGCGGTGCATTTCATTTGAAGATTTCTGCTGGCCAATCCCTAATTTCCAGTAATCTTGGTTCACTGAATATTATCTTCCAATTTAAGATTGCAACAGCACTGATAAAGCTGAACAATCACCATGCTGCTGCATTTCGTTTCCAGCACTTAAGAAGCATGTTCTCCAGAACCTCAGTTGAGTCAAGACAGATCCAACACTGAGTCTTTTCTTGATCTGCCTGTCCTGGTAGAGGGAATTTGCTAATTTTTTTCAGAAGTGAAACCCCATAACCAGTCAAAATAATCTTTGTATTTTCTTCAGTGCATTTTTTTTCCAGAAAACTTCCAACTATTGAATATCCCAGGTCTGAAGAATGTATCAGGCTATCCCTAATCAGATGGGAGGGTGAAGCAGAAGGGGAGGAATCTCTCTTTACACCCCAGTTCCACATCCCTTCCAAGGCATTCGTAGTCAATGACCAGCCAACACTAAACACAAACCTGGACAGACATCTCACCTGGCACAACATGATACACACATACACTCTGATTTTTGGCATCTTTTCAAAAACTTGGCACTTTCTTTCAGAAAATAAGGTGCTTGTATATGTGAACATGCAAACACACACTTCAGAAAACAGGACAAATTATGGCAATAACTTCCTTGCCTTAGCTTATTTACCTCTCCTGACTTTCCAACACTTCCATTAGCCTTCTCAGGTGCCTAGAGATTCTTGTTCTCCCATGCAAAACTCATCCTCCCGGACATCAGACATTTTTCTTACTTTCTCGACTAAGAACTAAAGATTTATTCCAGATACTCTGGCCAATAAAAGGTCAACTTAGAAACTTTCAGTCCCATTTGCCAACAAAGCTCCTGCTCAATCTGAGATGGTTAAAGTATCGCATCCTGCAATTTACTGCTTAATCATCTGAACCCCAAACAGGAGATAACTGGCTTGCAATAGGCATGAACAGTCGTCAAATATTTTTCTAGTATGTGTGTGCTATCAAGCTAAGAAATGCTGCAGGTATAATACATTCCTATCATTATCCTTATTCACTCACTCCGTGGAATTTCAATCCAGCTTCAAAACGCAACAATAGAAAACCCAGACACACCCTGCCTTCGAAATTAACAAGTCAACCTTTACAAATATTTAGCAGAACAACCTTACAATGGTAATGGAAGACAAGCTCTTTACTGCTCCTTCTACACTGCAGTGAGTGAGCAAAGATTAATCTGATAACTGAAACATTTTCTGGCAAAATTCCACAGTTAAACTGCTTGTGCTATTCTTTGCCCACAGCACAATCAAAACATTCCTCCAACACTCCTTTTTCCTCTCACTACAGTCAATGCAGGCAGAACTCTACTGTCCTAGATTTTCTGAAGAAAAAATAGTGTCATCTCTAAGAAATGCAGAAGTCTCATCTTGCTGATAAACTTCTCCATCCAATGGAAAAGTTTATATGTCAGTGTTTACATGTTCAAGCCAAATGGCTGCTATTCCAGTGATTACAACGGCTTACTGCCTTCACTGGTGACTTGGAGTTTCAGCACATCTGAACAACACAGAAATTCACTGACATGACTCGTAAGTCTGACCAGAACATGCCAATGCAGAATTCATATCCCATCCTTCCAACACCCAGACTGTCCCTCAGAAGGAGGCTTTGAAAAGATTCAGACTCAAGTGATCTGCTCATGTAAATCATGTCCAACAGGACACACGAGAGCAAATTTAGAGACAGTTATACCAGGCCTAACATTAACATGGCCCTGCCAGTCACTCAGAGAAAACTCTCATCTGGGTGCGGGTCCATCTTACACAGTAGAATAGAAATTAAGTTACAGTGCAGACTGTAATCACATTCTGCTGGGAATGTCTTATATTGCTATAAAGATCACTAGGGAGGGCAAAAACAGTAATAATATTTTTTTTCTAGAAAAATCATTCAAGTAGAGTCTTTTAATGCTTTTTTCCAAAACTTTCTTCCTGAAGGAGGAAAAGCTTCCCTGTAACTGAGAGAAAGTGAATCCTGTCTCATCTTTGCTCAGAGCTGTACCATCACGCATGTAAACAACTGCAGAGCGAATGAGTTCATCGTAACGTGGGTATGGTTGTGTGTAAAGGATGATCTCATCCGAGTAAGCCTAAACAGGGTGTCAACCATATGGATCAGTCGTGCAATGAAGACGCATCCTCAGTGCTCCACTAAACCACGGGAAGGGTAGGACTCGAGGAACCACACATCCCCTCCCTAGCGTGTCTGTAACTAGTCGTAATTGCCATATATTACAGGAAACATTAATTTGAGGTTGAAACAATCTGTGATGTAGACTGTCCCAGACCAAAATTAATTTCACAAAACTAGACATATCATTTCAGTCTCCTGTTCCCCTAACATGAAGATACTCTGAAGATGATGTGTAGTCAGCACATTTTTCTGCCCCACTAAAAGATGGCAAAATAGGGAAATTTCTGCACTGCTTTATGCCAGGGCCCCTGGACTGTGGTACATACACATCTCAATATGCACCCATGGCAAGCAGAGACAAGAGCAGCAGCAATTCCTGACCATGTCCAGGAGAAAGTTTTTCTTTCAGTGCCAAAAAGGCAGCCCCCAGTGATCAGCTGTTAACAAATAATGTGCTGGCACATGCAGCAGCAGCTACCATGCTTCCTCTGCTGTGCTCCACAAAAACCCTGCTTTTCTGGATCAGCAGGGCCCAAACAAGCTGAAAGAGGAGCACAAGTAAATTAAGAAGGATAATAAGAAGTAGTCGACACCGTAGTTTGTAGTAGGAGAGCAAAAGCAGAGGGATGGCATGAGGTTAAGGTGCAAAAGAAATCTCCAGTTAAAAGCTCAGCCTTTAGCTTTCATGATTTAAAAAGACTTGTGACTCTGTGTTAAATTTCACCTTCTTACAGAGATGTTATCAATATGGCTGTGTGCCTAAATCCAAAATATTTCTCCGCATAAGAATAATGATGCTGCACACACACACAAGAAAATGGGAGAGAGAAAGGGAAAGGACAGGAATGCTGCACAAACTAAATTCATTACACCAATTTCTGAAATATAAACCAAACTAATTTAAACAATTACACTACCTTGCTCAGTGACAAATTCTAAAATTTATCTGTGTGGAAAATAAGTGTCTTGAATAAGAAATAGGAAAGGATCAAAGGAAGTGAAATACTGTTAGCAGCCTTGCTTCTTCACATCTGAAAACAGAGTATCAGACTGAGGGCAGATTCTGTATAAACTGCATGCACTGTTTGCCCTCCACAAGGACAACCCACATTTAAAAATCTGAAGGCTCTCACTGACCAGTGTGGCACATCTCTGGTAATGAAAACTGTCCTCACCCCAATGCCATTCATTTCCCCTGAAGAAGCCACTTAACAGTATTTGCACTCCCAAAAGCATTCAAAGGTTGGAAGGTAAAACATACACATTAACCACACACACAGTATCCCCAAAGAACTGAACAGAGTATTTGACAAAGAAATGAATTTCTGAATTCACACAAACTCATCCACTTCATCTGACACCCACACATAAAAGAAGAATCACAGGAACAGTTTTGAACTACAGTTCCTTTTAGCTGTAGCTCTTACTAATCCACTCCTCCACTCCAGCTATGCATCCCTGCAGCTCTCCCCCATCTTTTATTTGGGGGCTCTGTGGGGGAGAGGAATAGAACACGCCCAGATTAAAAATCAGGTCTCTAACCTAGCCTAGCATGCAGCTCCACAGACTCCACTTCTGTGACAGCACACGGTGGGGAGGGGAAAAAAAGGCAAATGGGAATACGAGCTGTTTAAGACAGCCCCATCACTAAAAGAAATGTCTGTGTAACCACATCCTCTCTTTGCAGTCTCAGTTCAGCAATATGTCCAACGGGAAATAATTAGATTTGGCTTTCCCAGAGTAGGTGTCTGACAGTTTGAGACCGCTGAACAATTGCTTTTTCTGCTTCCTCTCCAACAGTTTCTCAGGAAAAGACATTGACCCTCAGGACACAACTGAATTTAAAAAAAAAAAAAAACAACAAACCAAGAAAACCCCCCCAACTTTAAAGGAAGAGCCTTGTGTAACTGTAATACGCCTGTAATATGATTTGCTAATTATTACCACTTTTTACATGGAGGAAATCAACTGTACTCTTCAAAAGGAATCTTAATCACAATACTGTGTTATCAGTAAGTAAACAGACATTGAGACAGTCCAATTGTATTATCTACAACACAGAAGGACAGCTGAGTATAGAGACTAAAGACAGAAGTCTTGGAGTTGCTATAAATTGTGCTTTTGAGGTAAAAAGCATATAAGGAGACACCCTGCACATTCCAAACGAGTGCAACAATTAATCTTGTGATAATGTTTTGACACATTTTAAGAATTTATCTGCTTTCTGCTCCAACATCCAAACCTTTTTTGTTCTGATACTTCTCTCTCTCTAGTACAGCTGCTGTTTTCCCCATGAAATACCATACAGGAATTTAATCACAGCTCAACGATGAAGGAAATCCAGTAGGGATTGCTGTTGTTACTGTTATTATTATCATCATCATTAAATTAAGGGGTACTTTGACTGTCCAAATGTACATTTCACCTGGAGGTTCAAGTATGAAAGTCTGTGAAAAATGCTGCTGCTTTGCCATACTAGTAGAAGTCAGAGTTAAAAAAAAAAACCACAAGCAAGCAAGCACTCCTCCTCAAACCTAAGAGTTTCCCATTATTTCATATTCAAGAGGAGGAAAAATTAAAGACTGCTTTTGGAAAAATGCCACATTCTCTCGGTTCTACGTCAAAATGTCTTCTGTACTCCCTTTCTTTGCATTTTATTTCATGATCTGCTTGTTGCCTGAAGATTTGGGAGCCTTCTCCCACATGATGATAGGAGAGGATGGCCTTAATTAAACAGAAATTAAAGCTGCTTCCACAACTGTTGGAACCAGCAAAAACAGCACTGCTTACACTTTGTACAGAACAGAATGATGCTCAAGAAGCTATAACTGGCAATATTTCACTCTTTTCCTTTTAGAAATTTTTAGAAATCACATTTGGTTTCTAAATTTTACGTGAGGGAGGTCAGGAAAGGGCTCAGTAAGCTAATATCTGATAATTAAGAAGGGTAAATTCGCCTACTTGTGGAAAGCTTAAGGCATTTGCTTTTAGCCCCAAGTCTTTTTCTCCTTTCAGCAGAAAGCACAAATCTAAAGAACAGAAAAGGAGTTCACAGTCAGCTCCAGATCATACACTTATTTAAAATTCTATTAATAGATTCTATTTAATCACAACTATTAGATCACTCATTAAATCACTGCAGCAAATGGGAACAAATGGGTGTCCCTTTCACTTCATATTCAGTAAGGATTGAAATATTTTTGGAAATACTGATGGAGATCTAAAGGCATTACACTTCTACCAGCTTGACAGTGTCTTAACAGAAACCTAGTGAGGATTTTGTGCAAGCATAAGATATATTTTGAAATCAGTGGTGGAAGTTCATTTGGATTTCTACCTGAAAAACAACACACAAACAGAAAAAACATTTCCAGTAAGTCAGCTATACCACGACTAGCCCTGATGTCAAATGCAAATTTAAAATAAAGACAGAATGTTGGGATATACATATTCAACCCAGAACAGCTACATTTTCTATTTTTCAAATATTCAGAGCTGTGTCTTCAGATCCTACAAAGAAACAAAAAGCACATTTTGGGTTCCAAGACACAGAAAAGAAGCTAGAGACTTAAACAGAAACATTTTTAATGTCTTCAAAATGTATTTTCTATGGATGGTAGATTAAAATGCAGTTTCACAGCACAGGCCCTGACACTGTGTGGACAAATGATACCAGAAAGGAACTTCTATCACCAGCAGCAAACCTGCAAGGCTTTATTCAGCTCACTCAAGGCTCATCTCGTAAAACAGAACCACACAGAACCGTATGAACACAAAGTTTACATGATGCAGCGTAAAGCTACACAGATCCAGATCACAAAAGTCTCAGGAGGATTATTTCCACTGACACACATATAGAATTATCAGTATTCATCCGTGATCAGGGAAGATGTGAAATTACAGTCCTCTTTGATACAAGATTTTACAGTCACAGAGAGGGAGACAAACGGCTAGGACACACGGATGCTACCTCAAATAAGTACTCAGCCACAGCACGGACAAGCATCTTCCCAGTGGGGAAAATCAACTCCGCTCAAGGGAGTCCGGTGGGGATGGCAGCCGCTGCTGCTGCTGCCCAAACCCTTGAGAACCCCTGTCAGCACTGCCCGGCCTCGGACGCCTGAAAGAGACCCCCAAAACCACCCCCCACCGACTCGCAGAACGCGAGGCGCCCGGGACCCTTCTCAGGGCTGAGGGCGGGGAGGGGCGCAGAGCGCGCCAGGGCAGCGGCGAAACAGCGCGGGGGCTCCGGAGGGGGCGCAGCCGCCCCGCGCCCGCGGGGAGCGGCCGTGCCCCGGCGCGGGGAGGCCCCTCGGGGCGGGCCCGCGCCCACCCTCCCTCTGCCAGCCGCTGGAGCTCCCCGAGGCCCCCCTCACAGGTCCCGGCCGAGCCGGAGCTCCGCGCTCACCTGGTCACGGCTCCATCTCGCCCGAGCCCGCCCGTGCCCGTCCCCGGCAGAGAAGGCGCCGCCCCCACTCCCGCAGCCCCGCCGCGCCACCGCCNGGTCATCGCGGGCGGGGCGGAGGGGCGGGCTGGCCGCTGGGGGCGGGCTGGCCAATGAGGCGGAGGGGCGGGGCCTCGGTCTTAAAGGCGCAGCGCCGCCCTTTTAGGCGCTGTGGGGCGTGGAGGTGAGTTCGTGAAGGAGTGGGGTGAAAAACATGGAACATCCCGTGCGTGATGGCAGTGCTGGGAGTTTCAGGTTTAATGACAAGTCAGGAGTACTTACCTTCCTTTCTCCCATGTTTTCACCCAGCACCGCCCACCCCTAATCTCCGGGATGGGAGTGGGGGGTTCTCGACAGAGGTTGGATCTTAAGTGCAGGAAACTAAATGCGGCAGGATGGTGATTGTTCATCTTTATCGCCAGACTGTCGCAATCTTAAAGTAGAAGATAATATTCAGTGAAGCAAGTTTACTGGAAATTACGAATTGGCCACCAGAAACCTTCAAATGAAATGCCTCTCCAACTTTTCCACACTTTCATGTGTGAAAAGCGGTTTCAGGGGTACCTGAGTCTCAAAATCCCAGAACAACCAACACTGGGAGCTGTGCTGCTATCGCTGCCTGACCCGTGACTGAACTGGAGGATGCCTGGCAGAGTGGTCTGGTCTTGGAGAAGCATGAAGCTTCTTGATGCAGTACAAAGGCAGGAAAATAAAAGGTGCAAGTGGGTGAAATGTCTATTATGAAAACTTTGGTTAACTGGGGTTGGGGATGTGCAGAAAATAGAGGAATGACAGCATCCCTGAAGAGCAGGGCAGAGGACCATAGCTGGAGGGTTACAATATCGTTATAAATAGGCAGTGCACTTTACCTGCAGTGATGTTCTCGCCCCTGCTTACTGTATATCAAAAGGACGTGAGTCATGACAGAGACTGTAACAATGCTCCGTGAAGGATTGTCTTGCACTGTGAAATTGAAAAAGTCAGGATCACTTTTCAAAACAAAGAAAAGAGCGAGGTGTACAATAACAAGTGATACAAAGAAGGCGTCATTGGCCTTTCCATATTCTCTCATGTAGTCAGAGAACTGGAGGATGTGATATAACTGCAAAGCAATGTATGTGAAGTAGTTAGGAAAAAATGTTTGTGCCATGTACAATTAATCTGTGAATTTCATGATAAAAAGTTTCATGATACAAGTATGTTAAGAAGAACCAAATTCTTAGCCAGTTACTGCCAGTCAGCCACTATCTTGCCCTAGCTTCCAATCTGGACATTTACAGCTTTTTGCTTTTCATTCCCAGGGATCCAGTTCAGCTTTGGGTATGCACATAAATCTTTGAAGTAACATAATTCTTCTCCCTGCTGTTTGGCAGGGTTAGCCCTCCAGAAGTAGTTTAGTGGAAGAATAGAGTCAAAAACACAAAACATTCCCATGCATGGTGGTAATTCTGGGAGTTTCATGTTTAATGACAAATCAGGAATATTCACCTTCCTTTCTCCCATGTTTTCTAACAGCTCTTTAGGGGTCTGAGACAAATACTCCAAGTGAATGAGAAAGCATGGATGTCTTCCTGTTCTACATTGCCAATTTTAGCAACAATGGTGTGTGCCTCATTCTTGAAATAATTTTCTTAGGAGACTTGTTAATAGATCTGTTTACAGAACAGGGGAGGACGGATGATATGTCCAAGGGCATACCACAAACTGATGGCAAAGCTCACAGCTCTGCCCATATTTCCAGTTCACAAGCTGGAGTCCTACTCACTGTATCTTCCTTCAAACAGGTGAACATTTAGGAGATGGAAGCATTTCTCCTCATTCCTGTGCGTAGGTTTCACTGGTCACTACCAATTGGTCACTAAGGTCTCTACTGATTTACAAACTCTGAGTGTTACAGATTGTTTTCAGTAGGTACTACGATGCTTTTCTAAGTTTTCAAAGGTATTTATAGGCCTTGATAAATATACAGTAGGGGAAACCATAAAGAAATAATTCTGCTTGTCCATAAAATATTTCTGTCTTCACCAGGAACAGGGACAAGTGAAGAACAAGTATTACATGCAAGCTATGTTTTTTGGTTTAGTTTTGAAGGCCTCGTTATTTTCAGTAGTTTTCAATTTCCTTAAGACTCATAATGAATTAATTCAATTCACATTTGATTAACAAATGCATAAGAACATCTGCAGTATTGGTAAAGGCAGCAAATCAAGTCTATTAAATTACTTCCATCGGATTTAATGTTAGATGAAAGTTTACTCCAAACAAAGAACGTGCCAGTGCAGTATAACAGAATACAACAGAATTCAATACATTTACAGTGAGACTGATCCTAACTGCAGTTCTGAACTCAATTGCATAATTACAAAATCAAGTTACTTCTGGGTGCCTACCCATAAACAACTAAGCTTGGAATCTTATGCAGAAATATTTGATTTTCCTGACCTGATGTCTTAGTCATCATTGGCTTAGCATTACATTCACTTTTGCATTTGGATTTCCTTTCTCTTTAAAGAAAAGCACATAAGAATGGAGGGGAAAAAAATCAAAAGAGAACAAAGTAAAGAGTGTCCCTAAGAGTGTTTCTAAAGATAAAGTTCTTAAAATGACTCAATGTTGTGCTTAACATTAAAGGCTGGATGGCCTTCAGCCATCTAAAGATGACTCTGTTTAAAACCACAAGCTATTACAGAAACCTTAATGACCCAACAACTCAGAACATGCCTAACAGCGCCCTGGCATTAAGCTGATGGACAAATCGTCTCCTGATGGAGAAAGAACCTTGTTGGCACAGATAACTGGTCCAGCTTCATTTTTGGGGGAGTAATGAATTCTGCTATCTTGGCTTCTGACCGGTAACATGCATCTTAGCAAGATCCCAGGTTTTCCAGTGGTTTGCACAGACTGCAGCAGCAGGTGCTCACACGTGTGCGTGTGTGTGTACACACAAGCAAGAGTATGCAGGGACTTCCCAGGGCTCTGGGGAAGCTCCTTCCAGAGGCACTTGGCCAAACGGATGATTGCCAGCCCTGGCCTCAGCGGAGCCTGTACACCAGCTGCTGTGGCCAGGCTCCTGCAAGACACTGACCTGGGCTCAAGAGAAGCCACCCCTGCGGCACCTCTGCCCCAGCACTGGGCTCACTCTGGTGAGCACTTGCATGTAGTCGGATTTTGCTGGGCCATAATTGCCTGTATCAGGGCTGGAGGAGCCCTTCCACCAGACCAAGCACTGTCCATCACTCGATCAGCTCAGCTTCCCTGTCTGGCCTCGAGCCAGAGTCTGCAATTCCCTCACAGGCTGCAGGGCAGAGGTTGAGGAGGAGGGTGTGCCAGACAAGGTTGGGCAGGGACAGGAATAGGAGGATGCAGAAGTACTGGAGTTCAGGCATGCGTTTGGGTACACAGGAGGAGGAGCAGGCTGTAGACACTGAAGATTGGGCCCCTAATGGAAAGCAGAGGGCTGTGAATGGTCCAGTTCTGAACAGGCAGCTGCTGCAACCCCCCCATGGTGGTGCCACAGTCCTGCTGTGCTGGGAGAGCTTTAAAGGGAGCAGTTGACTTCGGGGTTTCATTGTAAAACAAGGAGGAGATGGTGTGTTCTCACCTTTATTTAATCAAGTCCTGACAAGCAAGAGATAACTGGAAGAAGTGCCTAATAAGATTCATTGCCTTCAGCAAGGCCAGTTGCTTTCACTTTTTAAACTGAATCCTGCTCTTTACATGGTTTCATTCTTAGTTTCTATGACCTGCACATCAGTGGTTGATTTCTGTCCTATAATCCCTACAGTATAAGTGTCTCTTGAGAAAGGAGTTGGGCAAGGACATAAACATCTTAGAGAGATAGTTCAATGACTGTTCAAAATGTTAGGGACACTCATTTTCCCATCTTACTAAGGATTTTCTGTTTTGAAATGGGTCAGCAGTTTCAGTTTGGTAAATGCCAACGTATTTCTATTAATCTGAGCTTTGCTGGGCAAGGAATTTACCTTCCTATGTGCCCTTTACAAGAAAAGAGGATTTTGCCAGCTCAGCTGCTCAAAGAAAGACTAACATAAAGGAAAAACAGAGCAAAGGAAACCGAATTCCTTTTTAAAAGTATGTCCTTTAGGCAAATATCAAGCACGAGAATTTCCAAGAAAGAAATTGTTTGGGAAAGTGTAAGTGCTCGTAAAAAAAGTGTGGAGGCTAGTATCAGAGTCCAGGGTTAATAATCAGTGTCTTCTATCAAAGAATACATTAATCATTAACTTGAGGCTGTGACTTCCAAGTTGTGACCCACACAGATAGAAAAGCATTTACCATAGTAAATAACACAGTTTACACACTCACCGGTTTAAAAGTGCAGGGATAAAGCTACATTGTGGTTTATGAGAAGAGGTGAAGGTTGGCCATCGTCTTTTGGCTCGAAAGGACTGGAACAGACACCAGCTCGTTTCTGGGGCTTTGTAGTATTTCAGTGCTTCCCTTAGATGGAGCCAAACTCACATCGTCCGGCTGCCTGTGACTCACCAGCAGTGCATGCAACTTCCTCAAAATCAGAGAACTATGAGTTTGTCATGGGTCCCTAAGCCCCATTTCCTGGCCGTTCCCCTAGACTGACTTCCTAACACTGGTTCATTGCCTCCCAGGTCTGTTCCCACAGTGCCACAGCAACAGACAGTGACACACAAAAGTACTAATCTGACACTGACCTTCCCTTTCTTCTTGAGGGGAAATGTTTTTTCAGATGTTACAAATATTACCTTTCTACACATTATATCACAGCTTGTGCTACTGATCTATTCATTTGCACATTGAATGGATAAGGCATTAGAAAGCACCTTTTGGGGGCCTCTTCCTTCCATGTCACTGCGATCTTGGGCAAAATTCTGATCTGCCAGGTCTTGTGACTCTGGCCTCCCACTGCAAAATGTTTGGGATCTATATGGTTGCAATGACTTGTAATGGAAAGTAGGAACTTCAGAGAACAGAGAGGAGGAGTCTCTGCCACCTGTGAAGTTACAGCTAAATTACAAAAATTTGATCAAAAAGCTGCATAAGGAAGACAGACACAGCTATCAGCCAAACAAGGATAAGAGAATTACAGGGTAAGGAGTGAGAATTTCCAATCTTTGAGAGTAAGAAACTATAGTTACTCTCCTGACAGCAACTAAAAGTTCTTTCCTCCATTCAAGAGCCATGAAAGGCATCTTCACATCTGTATTTGGCAGAGTGCAAAGCCACTCACGTCCCAGTAAGGGGCAAGAGTAAATATTTCCACACTGATTCTACTTACCTGGCAACAGATTTCATTACACTGGATTTGAAAGTGCTATGGAAACATCTGAGGCAACTTAGACAGAGTGCCCTTTTTCTAGCCTTTTATTTTTAAGCAAGACCACAGAACAGATAATTTTCTCAAAAGACCATTACATTTAAAGGGTCTGTCTTGTTATCCTGCCATTCAGTGTTCAGACTAAATCATGATGAATTGAAACACGGAGACTGTGTATTGGTAATATCCCAGTGATATAATTGTGCAGCTAACTGGAGAAAAGATCTGTGTCTGGTTTTATGTTCCAGTGGTTCTACACCTCTCATGACATTTGCAGGAGTCATCCCTTCCACAGAGACATATGGAGTGCAGCAAGAGGTTGTGACAACCAAACAGTTGAGAAAGCTGGGAAAGGTTTTCTGTTGCCAGACCAGTCTTTTGGATGGAGCCTCCTTTTCCAGCGGCTTGCTGGACAAAAAGAGATGCTGGAGCCCATTCTGGTTTGGCACATCCTCATCAGGGCTGTATTACTTCCCAGCTGCTGTTCTGACTCCACAGTCTGTTCTCGAAGGAGTTATGTTCTCCATCTTTCATTGCCAGAGAAGGTGCAGCTGAAGGATTCGGAACCACACAACCCTAGGGGTTCGCTAGAGTGGTGAGTAATCAGCATGGGGAGAGGAAGTGTCTGCCACTCTCATCTTTACTTCGTTTAGATGTTTCCCATGAAGCAACAAGAGGATCTTTGGATTTCTCTTTGCAAAGCCCGGGTCTGATTTCAGCTGCGATGTCACCCTGCAAGAGCTGACTCACCCAGCAGGGCTGCGGTTCCAAGGAACACATGCAGAGGCTGGGAAAGTTCAGAGCTATTTTCAGAGCTTGGGGGAGTTGCCCTGTGGGGTCCCACTCTCTGGAAGAGGTGCTGGACAGAGGGTGTGCTCTCCAAGAGGCTCAATAAAACTGGACACTGCCATGACCTCACAGGCTTCAAAGCAAACAGAGTGCAAAGACAGAAAATAGTAGAGGAAAATAATCACCATCCACTGGGAAAGAGTTCCTTTGGCATTTTGATCTGACCAATCGCCTTTGCATAGCTTAGCTGTATTAAATGGTCTCTGGAGCAGCATTTTGGCAGTGCCCAGAAAAGATGGACCACAGTGAAGTTGTGCAACACAATGGCAGAGTACACTGGTATTCACTAAAATAAGTGCAGCCTCATCTTCTTCCTCAGTTTACCTTTTTCTGTTTACCTCGACCCAACTAACACACCTGGTATTTCCAAAACTCTCCCTAATCTGGGTAAGGCTTGTTAACATAACATTCAGCCTTCCAGCCTTAATAACAAGATTTACGATTGTGATAAGAAACATTTTAAAATGTGATTTAATATATATATATTAAAAACAGTGGAGGGGAAAGCTCTGGAGAGAAATTAGAGTGTTCTGATTTATGCTTGAGAAAAGAGGGATCAAATGGAAAGAGGGAAAAAAAAAAAGAATGAATGCTTAATGCTGTCCGGGGAACATAGCAGCAGCCTCTCTCAGACAGGCCTGATGTTCCTACGAAATTACCAATCCAGGAATGAGCGTCCCAGATAAACAAAGAGGCACAAACACAGGAAGTAGGAATGAAATTCAAGTGGAGCTGTTTTCCACTTTCCCCTGCCCGTGCTGCAGCACAACGTTGAAACTGAGCAGATGAATTTGCTCCCAAAGAAAGATATCCTTGTGTGGCAGAGTTGCCCGTCAGACACCAAAAGCTCTTCCAGCTGCTGGCAACGTAGCAAGAGTGACGGGCTCCTGGCCAGGGCTCTCCTGATGGAGCCCACGCAAAGCAGGGAAGTGCCCGGGGGCGGTTTGTTAGCACTGGGGACTGCTCAGCGTCTTGGACACCGGCACTCCACAACTCCCTCTGCTCCCAGAGAGCCCTTTCTCAGAGTTAAACGTCTGGTTAAAGGAGCTGATGATAAAGCATTCTCACAGAGCTGATTTCTCCCGAAATGTCCGTGATGCCAGTATGTAATGTCAGGAGGCAGCTTTGCCTAAAATATCAGGGGCATCTCATTTCAAAAAATATATTAGAGAAAGGGTGTGGGTTGGAATTGAATGACAGATACGATTAAAAGGAGGGAGATATTGCTATGCTGAAGCATCCAGTGATTATTAAGTTTACAGGGAGATATTCAGAAAAGGGAACATAATGGAAAAGCAGAAAATGCTGAAGTCTGTCAAGGTGCTCTACTGTGCCCTGATTGCTGCTATACTGAGTGAGGACTCAATGAACCCAAAAAGGGATGCATTTTGAAGTGGGTAACAGGAGATGTGTTTATTACAGAATAATGTTGGGTGTGTACAGGAAATTTATTTACTACAGAATAATGTTATTTGTGAGACTTTTGCTGACCGTCATTGAGAGCAAGAGTTAGCTTAAGTAGGATTAGAGAGGGGAAAAAAGAGGATAATCAGAGGTTGTTACTTTTATTTTCTCTTTCATGTTTGAGGGATAAAATCCCACTAGTTTCAGGGCATAGAGCAACCTCAGAAAGCCCATGATTAGAAATTACTTCTGTAGGCAAATTATCGTATTCTTCTCTTGAACTTTTCTGGGAATAATCTTCTGCTGGTTTCTGTCACAGATAGGATAGTAGCCTGCAGGGGTAATTTTTTTCAGTATGTTTTTTACTGCCAGAGTGTGCTAGTAAAGGTATGAGCTGGAGTTTCAAAGGCTGTTTTCAGGCCACTTTCTTTGGTAGAAAAACACCATGTGGCAGATGAAGATAGAGGTCAAGTGACTGACACATTTTTTCAACCACTCAATTCTGTCCCAAACATAAGAAAAAAAGATAATCAATCTGTATTTTGTGACTATGCTTCTTTTTTTCGCAATGACCTAGTCTTCAGAGAATCTCCTAGGTTAATATTGTCCAACTTTATATCTTGAACATCATCTATTTTCTGGACATTGTCTGCATCTCTATTGCTGTTTCTGCTGTAGTGAAGAAATCCAACCTTCTCTGCTGCCAGCATGTTCCAGACAGATTAATCTTTGAAATCTCTCAACATGTGGGCAATGGGGTCTGGCATGTTGAGACCCCATGTTTGCTCCCCCTGCTATGGATGTCAGCAGTTCTCCAGGACCCCTATTGTCACTGCTGCATACATTGACTGATGTTCAGCCACCGTTTACCAATTTTCTCCCTAAGATATTGCAAGTCCCTTCTTGCTGACTTGATTATTTGCCTTCTATAGGCACATTACCCTGGTGTGGTCCCATGGCAGGCTTATCCTGATGGTGCCAGAGGTTGTGACATTCACTCTCCCTACTCTGGCTGTGTTCTGTAGTGACCTTCAGTCCTCACATGGTGCTACCTACATGTAGATATTCTGAAAGATTAAGTCTCTTCTGCCCCAGCAAAGTGCCCAGCTGAGGGTGCAGTGAGCCACACGATTGCTGTAAGTCTGGTCCCCTCTACCTGCTGAGCACGGTGTCACTTGCTGTTGTGGGTACACACACCCTCTGATCCTCATCTGCTCTTGCACCTGAAATTTGCACTCCTTCCTGGTCTGTGCACTGAGCTGGCTCATCCCTCTCTGTACTTGGTGGTTCGTGAGAGCTGTCACTGGGTCTCTCTGTCAGGTCAGCAGCCCAAGACAGGCAGGGACTGACCTCACATTTGCCAAGAGGCAGATAGCAAGCCAAAAAGTAGAAGTGGTTGATCTAAAGGGGATATAAAGGGACCTAAACAGGTGCCTGAAGTCCAGAAGGGACCTTCAAAAGGGATGTTTGATATTCCCTGGTGATTCCATGCTTTAAAATGTTTAAACAAATCCAATGTCTAATTTGGTCTAGTGACAAGAATATATATAGAAGAGAATGGTGACAATAACTCATGAAGCTTTAGAGGATATAAATGTCAAGGAAGGAGGAGTGGTTACGGTGGTACTAGTGTGATAGCCAGGAGGACCCAAGTGAATTTGAGAAAAGGAAAATTTTGGCTCAGTACAAGGAACAAAAATATAAACTAAATAAAGCGACCTAAAATAAGTAACTGTACAAAGCCTAAGATACCAAACAAACCCTTTCCTCTAAGTAGTTATTTTGGAAGAGGAAAAGTACCAGATACTACACTGAGTTCTTTGCGAGCTTCACTCTTGTTGTGGGTTTTTGTATGGAAGCCACTCAAAGAGTTATGGTGATGGTGGCTGCCTAAAATGGAAAGAGCCAACAATAATCACTGTTTGATTTGAACAATCCCCAAAAGGGAGAGGATGAAATCCCTCAGAAGCAGTAAATTAAAACTGAGCAGAAACCTGGCACGTAAAGTAAATGACGCATACAGTGAATGGCACAATCTTCTGTTGGGCACTGCACATACAGGACAGACACATCATGATTTTCCGTGTCTAAAATAAAAAGCCTATAAAAAGTACTTCTTCCCGTTATGGAGACAAATACATTTGACAAGAGTGATTTGTCTTCTTATTACAGAATTGATGCTTTTTTTTTTCCTTTTGTGTGTGTGTGTGTCCTCCTTTCCCTGATGAGCTTTAAGTGCAGAGAAAAAAAAGGTGTCTGATCTGGGTAAGAGTCTGGCACAGATGAGAGGTCTGAAACTGGGACAATATCACTGCTTTTCGCATTGACAGTGCTCTCTCTTCACTGGAGTGTCCCTGGGGTTTAGAGGATGCAATAAAGCATGTTCAGTCCAAGTGGAGGAAATGCTAAAACTTTGGACAAAAATAGATACAGCCTTTAAATTTAGGCACTGTGTTAGAAAATTGTAGCAGGAGCTAAACCAAATACTTGAAGACGTGGAGATTTAAAGTCAGGCTAATGGTCAAAACCAGAGATCAAAGTTATCTTCCCAGACAGACTTTTCTCTTTTTCAGTGAAGGTTTTTTGAAATGAAGGCTAGAAATATCTGTATGTTGATGGCTGTGCTTTGATAGATGAGTAGTAAAACAAGGCTGGTCACTAGATCAGTGGGACAGATGCTGCAAAGGAGAGCATCCTCTTCAGCTTTATGAAGCACTGACTCCTGTGCCAGCAGGGAGGCAAAGAGCTTGCTGCACCATGTTCACAGTTCATTAACTGCTGGCATTTTCAGTGCATACCAAACCCCAGATCGAATAACTCTGCTGTTAGATCACGCTAAAGTGCTCCACTGCTTATTTCTCTCCATCACATCCCAGTTACCAGGCTGCAGGGGCACTGGTGAAAGTGGCATGTGGAAGCTTTAAACTATATAAACTTTGGTTCTTGAAACAAACAAACGTGCAATGAATGAGCACTCGTTGTTCCCTTGTTCTGTGTTTATGCTTTGGTGAAGAAGGCATAAGGTTCCTGCTGGAAAGTGGGATGACAAGTTTAAAAGGACATGGGCACGGTGCCAGGCAGCAAGTCCCTGCATCAACCTGCTGTGCCTGGCTCCGGCAGGGCCAGGCTGTGCAGAGCCACCACTCTTCTCCTTCCTGCTGCCCTGGTTCCCGGGATGAAGGCATCCAGCTCAGTACTCGCCTCTCTGCTGGCTTATGGCTCGGGGTGGCTAATGATTGTTGGTAGGAAGGAGGCAGGAGACAGGAATGTGCTGCCATGATGGCACTCTCCATTCCCCTCCGTATTTTTGAGCTTTTGGGCATTTTGTTTCGAGGGCAGCGCTCTCCGGATGTTTTCACTCTCGTGTACTTGCAGATGTGACTCTCTGCCAAGTGATGTGCCTTTTTTTATCTGGGAAAATCCTTGGTGTGCTTTACGAGACGGACACGCGAGGCCCAGGAACTACGAGCACGTACAAACGTCTGCAGTCTTTCCTCAGATAAAGCCTGCGGGCCGGATTTTTGCCATCCCCCCTCCCTCCGAGATAGCAGAAATCAGTGCTCCCAGTGGCGCCCGGGTGTTGTTTGCGGGAGCGGCTCCCTGGTGGCCCCGGGCCAGAGCCCGCAGCCCGCCCCAGCCCCGGGCGGCGAGGGAGACGTGCCGGCAGCGCTCTGCTCTGTCTCTGCTCGGCACAGCAGCCCCGGGCTGACAGCACGGCTGCGATGCTGGACAGGGTCTGCACTGCTTCACCGCTCTAGGGTGGGGGAACGAACTGCACTGACCCCTCAGATGGTAAAGCACACAGAGGCAGGTTAAATCTCCTGTTTTGCCACCTAATCCTACCGTGCTGTCCCTCCCAAGCCCCATCCTTCTCTCTTTTCGGATCCTGTTTATTAACGTCTTTTCCCAGATATCTATCACTGATTTCTTCCCTATAGGTCCTGATTTTTGTTTTAACCCTTTTACCTGCTCTGCTAACATACAGCCAAAGCCCACACTTGAATAGAAATACTGGAACCCCTGAACATATTAGGGACAATGTCTTCCTAACATTATTGTCATTACTAATATAACAGCATGTAATAATTACAATAATATATAAAACAGGTAAAATAATTCCAGTTCCATACTAGTATCCTACAGCTGGGAGGAACAATTCCCAGGAATGCTCTATTCCGTTCAAGGATGGCACATGCTTTGGGGACATAGCCTGCCTGTGCTGAAGGAAATGTAGGAACCGAGAGAGAATCGCTCTTTGTTTTTGTTTAATGGCTTATAATCTCAACAGGCATGGAGCAGAGGGTTTTAGAAAGACTAACTTTATGTCTGAAGTCAGGGCATAGCTGTGTTAGAAAATCTTAATGAAAGAGGATGTGGTTTTCTTTTTATGCTAATAAAGCTTGTTTTCCTTAGATATGGGGAAATGACTGTCTTGTTTTATCTGAAATTTTCCTGAGACAGGTCACACACAGACACCCAACATAGATAATTTCTGCCCACACCACCTGTCAACACTATCAACAACTTGAAATCAGACTCGGTAAGAGGAAGGGTCGGGTAAACTCAGCCATTAGCATTTTCCACCCTGTGCCTCTCAAAATCAGATGTGGCCTTGTTCCTCTTGCTGGGTCAGCAGTTTTATAGCTAGGTGAGGCACTGGAGGAGCCACATACATGTACCTTCAGAAAGTTGCAGTATTTTGCTGTTGGTTTTTTTCTATGGCAGATGACACAATGTGAAAGGACAAGGGATATCCAGCAGGATGCCTTGTGGTGTGGATGAAGAACACCTGCATCCTCTCTGAGCACCCACCTCCTTTATTGCTGCTAGTGGTGTGTCTGTAACACCAATGCATTAATGGTGGTATTTGTGCTTGTCACTGAAAATATGACCATGGAAGTAGATCGACATAGCCTAGTTCAGAATCAGCAGGAACAAATGTGACTGTGTGTATTTTCTTGCTGTTCAGACATCCATATCCTAAGAAAACCCCGCACTGCCAAAATAATGGAAGTGTTCTTATATTTGCCAGCTCAAGAGCTGTTTTATTAGTGATATCGAGAGAAAACACAGGTGTTAATGAGGTCAGACCATCTCAGTCCCTGCTTATTTGTGTTTTGGACTGCTGTGAGCAGAGCTCCATAACCCAGTGATGCAAGCAGGGGGGTGTCCCTGGCAGCAGAGCCCCCCCTGTTGAGAAAGGGCATGGCACTGGGGGTCATCAGGGGAAAAAGACCCAGCACTGTGGCTTTATTTCTACAGCTTGTGCAGATTAACTCTGGACAGAAGTCTGAGGCCACCATCTCCTGATTCAGGTTCCTCACTAGCAATGCTTGATCTTGTGGAGCTTCTCCCTTACATCTCCAGCCATTCCTTTCCCTCAGCTGCACCTCAGCACAACCACCTCCTCTGCAGCACCAGCACGATGGGTTATAGAGCCAAGTGTCGAACCCCAACAGAGAACTGATCCAGGCTAGAACCCCAACGTGTTAGGAGGAGAAAACAGCTAGATCTCTTTAAATGGGTGTTGCCACAAAAAGCCCTTCAGGAAAATGCAGCCCTTGGGTTCAGATGGCATGACCATGAGCATGACCAGCCCTCCCACGATGTGTGAGCATGGAGAAGCCTGTCCGTGTTTTTGCCCCACTTGGATCCACCGATTGTGTCTGCTCCTGTGTTCACAGATAATCTTCACGTGGAAAAAAAAGAAGGTGGGTGCCTTTCTGACCCTACTTTTTTCACTACCCAAAGATTATTTTTAAAAAAGTTATTCCTACCTTCAAATGTTTTCCTCTCTGTCAGAAATCCAGGTCTCAGCAAGCTGGCTTCCTTGAAAGCTTCTGGTGATAAAGCAGAAGCATTTGTGTGAGCCACCAGCTGCAGCAACATTCAGGGAAAATCTGAGGGAGGGGGAATGAGTTCATCGAGACCACCTGGAGCTCTGCGTGCCACCAAAGAGGACCAGTGGGGCAGAAAGCAGCAATGAAAGGTCAAGTTTTCAAGATAAATATGGAAACAGTCATTGCACAGGATTTCTCTGGTAAATTCACTTTGCAAATACAAAAACTCCCAGAAGTGAGTGTTATCCACAGTGCCACGCCCTAATTAAACCTCTCAAGTGAATCACAGCCGTAGACCCCAGTTCTCCTTGCAGTTCAGCTTCCTCTTACATGGCTTCTGGGCTTCTCAGTGCTGCCATAGCTGAGAGCTACCCCACCCTTCGGAGCCTCCTGTGGCCCAAGCTCTGCTTACTCATTTGGTGAAACGAGGTTGTCCTTTTGAAGTACACCGCTGACTTCAACCACAGCCCTGAAAGAGCTGCTCACACGTGGACGTGGCTGAAGCCAAGGCAGATATTGCTGCTAAATAGCTGGTGACAGTCAGAGCTCAGTTAAATTGCAGGAGGCATAGTAAAAGCATGAGTGCAAGCTTTCATGGTGAAAAGGAACAGTTAATTGAGCCTTCGGCACGACGTGTCTCTCTTACGCTTAATTTAACACTCATTCTGACAGCACCTGGTGATGCAGACCTTTTATCTGCTGGCTGCAGTCTCTCCCACAGCGGTGACTCAGCTGGCCCTTTCCTACGAGCCTTGTTTGAGAGGGAACCCATCCAAGAGGTTTTAGTAGAGTTCAGTCCCCTTAGATCCAGCAATTTCTTACCTCTCCAGGAATGATTGCATCAAGCAATCAAAGCCTAGGAAGAGCTGGTCCAGTTACTCCTTGTTTGGGAAGAGGAGAAGCACTCCTTGAGGCCTGAGCTTGCTTCCTTGTGGACAGGAAAACACCTCCAGGCTATTCTTGCCTCTCCTCCCAGTCCTGTGTCCCCTGTCCTTGCTGTTTTGTTATATTAGCAATACTTGAGGAATTGCGTTTGGTACTCCATTTCTGTTGGATGGGGGCAGGGGAAAACAAAGCTGCAAAGGCTTGATGATGTTGCTGTTCATCAGTCTGTCCGTGCAGGTAGGAAGTCTGGTTGCTGATTTTGAAAATATTAATGTTTCCTTCATAAACTGGCATTTGACCCAGTATTATGGTCCCCTGGCCTCTCCCTGCTGGCAAGAGGGCTCTGCCGCTGAAAGAAGCCACCCTCATTGGGCCACCCATAGCAACATTGCTGTCTGCTCCCACAGAGAACCAATCTGAGTAGGTAGTGTTTAGAAAAATGTAAAATTAAGAAGAGCTTTTGAAAAAAAAAAAAACAATCAGGAAAGCTTTTTCATTAGATCTGCTCCCTGCACTGGGTCACTAAATGCTATGATGAGGATTAAGCCAGGGTGAGGGTCCAATTTATTCCCATCCTTGCATTGTCCCTACCCCAACTCTGCCTGACTGCTGGCCAGGTGACACAAAGCACTCAGGCAGGGGATGCTACATGCAAAATAAACCAGGTGAAATCTGGGAGGCAGGATGCCTGTCAGCAGCTGGACCATGCAAATGCTTGCAACAGCTCGAAGTGGGGAATGAACAACTGAGAGAAGGGGGGTGATGCTGAGCTCAGCTCCCCAGGACCTGGCAAATAGATTTCCTGGGATGTTCAGAGGTTATCTCACAGACTGCAGGACAAACAGTGCTGACTGCAGTCCCTGGGGTCAGGGGCCTGAGAGCCCATTTGCCCTTTTCCCTGGAGTACTGTTAATTACTATTATAAGACCCCAACTTCCCTCCAACCCCTTGCCTGCTGCATTCCTCTGTGGGCTGAAGTTGTTCATCTCAGCCTGAAGGTTTTCCAGGGGAGGACACAAATGTGATTGCAATGGATTGGCCACCATGCCCTGCCTCCTGTAGCCATCAGTGTCCCCCCATACAGCTGAAGGGCTGCCAGGGAGGAGGGGTCCCACAGATGGTGCCACTCCCTCGTGGCATCGCCCACACCAGCACTGTGATCCACATGGCCAGGATGGGGAAGAGTTTACAGGATTAAGGCACCTCTGAAAGGAGCAGGCTGAAATCTGATTGCCTGTGAAGCCAGCAAATTTCCTCACTGGCTGAGGCTCGGGCCACAGCAGGCAGTACCTTCCCTTGAGCCAACAAGAGGCGGGAGGGTCTCCAAGACTGGGGAAAACTCGTTGTCTGTTGAGGAGACAAGGAGACTTTACTGGAAAAATTGAGGTGCACAAAGGCTCAGAGGGAGAAAGGGACTCTGGAGGGCTGGCTGGAAGTGGTGCTCACAGGACTGGCCAGCTGCCAGCCAGGGCTGAAGCTACACAGAGCATTTCAGGCTTAAGAGGTCAAGGGAAAACTGTGAGGGAGCCTGAGAGCTGGGATGGCCAGTGACCATTCAAAGCCCAGTCTGAAGCTCCTAGGAAGGTGAGTTTAGGAGCAGAGGGAATTGAGGTGACCCTCTGCAGCTACCCCAAGTCACGCACTTCCCATCTTCACCATGAGCAGGCACCCAGAGCTGGTTTTGGTCCTGGCTCGGCCACTTTGCTCCAAACAGGAAACTAAGAAATGTGTTTATGTCTTCCTCAAGAGGGAAATAAAACAAAAACAGAACAAAAGCCTCCACTTGGGATTACAGGAATGAAAGATGGGCAACAGGAAACACTATTTCCACTGCTGGGAAATGCAGTTGTTATGTCAACCAGCTGCTGTTGGCAGGCCCACATGGCATGATAAATGGAATTGGGCTTGGTGTGGAAGCCAGCTGGCCTGCACCAGACAAATCCTTATGACAAGAAATGAAAGCTTGAGGAAGAGTTTGTCTGCACCCAAATGTGGGTGGCTTTGGAGAACCTCAGCTATCAGTGACCCAAGTTTGCTGTGGAGTGGATGCTGTGAGCCACCAACACTCTGAACCCACCCACATGGTTTGCCCTTGAGGACAGCAAGAGATTTCAAGAGAAACCTTTTCCTTTCAAGGGTGACCTCTTCCTTTCACACAATGCAGAACCAATGTCCTGTTCAGCTTAGTCTGAGATACAATCAGGGAGTAAAAAAAAGGAAGTAAATGAGCTGAAAGAGGTGAGTGTCCCAAAACCCCTGGCTGTGCTCTTGCACCCACTGGGAGTTTCCTGCCACCTGACACAAATGAAGAAAAGCCACTGAGAAACCACATGGACCCCTTGAACCACATCTGAGCCAGCTACGTGCCTGGTGGAACCACTGCCTCTTTGACCTCTGCCAGTGACAGAGGGCTGAAAATCCCAGTGGGCAGCTTTGCTCAAAAACAGACATCATAAACACATTGGCTATGACATTTTGTACCAGAAATAGTGTGGCCAGCAGGACCAGTGCAGTGATCATCCCCCCATACTCAGCATTGGCGAGGCTGCACCTCGAATCCTGTGTTCCGTTTTGGGCCCCTCACTACAATAAAGGCATTTAGGTGCTGGAGCATGTCCAGAGAAGGGCAACAGTGAAGGATCTGGAACACAAATCTTATGGGGACCAGCTGAAGGAGCTGGGTTTGTTTAGCCTGGAGAAAAGGAAGCTCAGTTGAGACCTTATCACCCTCTAAACTACCTGACAGAAGGTTGCAGCAAGGTGAAAATCAGCATCTTCTCCCAGGTAACAAGAGACAGGACAAGTGGAAACTGCTTCAAGTTGTGCCAGAGGAGGTTCTTACTGGATATTCATAAAAATTTCACCAAAATGGTTGTGTAGCAGTTGGACAGGCAGTTTGAGGAAGTGGTGGACTTAACCATCCCTGGATGTATTTAAAAGATGTGAAGATATGATACTTGAGGACATGGTTTAGTGGTGGACTTGGCAGTGCTGGGTTAGAAATTGGACTCAATAATCTAAAGGTGTTTTCCAGCATAAATGATTCTGTGATTCCATGATACTGTTCTATCTTTGTAGCTATGAGAATATGTAGATGGTGACTTCCCTGTTGCAGTGCTGGCAGCTCTGCAGGACAAAATGCTGATTTCTGTATCCCAATGTACCTTTGAAGAAGGTTCTAACCCAAAACTGCAAGTTCTGTTGCAAAAGTAACCTTAAATAGTACCACTCTTGCAGGGACCTCACGCACTGTCCGAGGGGTAGGTGCTTGTTTTAGAAAAGCAGTCTTTTCAGACAGGTGAACAACCACCTTTCCCTTCAGTTTTAAATAGATTTTCTTAATAAAATTATGAGCTTGTCCCCATTTTGGGGGCTAGTCAGACCATTTGATTGCTCGAAATTGGATGTGAAGGACTCTTTGATGCACTGAAAGCAAATATGCCAAGCAGAGTGGCTTGAGAGCCAAAATAGCAGCTTAGCCCCTTTCCGAAGGTTGGTGACAGTATCTGATGCAGTCGTGACAATGTGCCTTTAAAATACAGAGGACAATCATTGTGTCCTTCTGTCCACACCTCTGTTTGCCAGCCTTCCAACCCAGCCCTTCTCAGGAAACAGGGGAAAGGCAAAGCCCGCAGCAATTGATTTAATTGGCTTCACTGCCCTGTAATTTTTATCCTCTGCTGTACAGCTGGCATTTTGTTGACATACTCCTGTATTCAGTTAATGATGTTTAAAAGGGACAGGAATATTGCTCTCAGATGTACTAGATCATGGCCCTCCCCATAAACTCTAATTTCCACAGATTAAGTTGTTTAGAAATCTGTGGGTGTAATTAATAACAGCCAAAGGGCAGGAGTCATTAAGCAAAGAACAAAAGGAAAATTCTGTGTGAAACAAGCTTCAATTTTATTGTTAAAAAGATGATTTAAACGAATCTATTCAACTTCATCAGTGAAGTAATGGCTAAAATTACCAATAAATAAAATAAAGAACCCTGACAAACTCTCTCTGCTATTGTCTAGCTGCTCCAAGGAGGTTTTGTCTTCCCGTGGCAGCTGCCCCAGTACAGCAGAAAAGATAAACTGGTTTTGGCCAGCAGGTCCCCTCCAGCACCCTGGCCCATAGCTGCTCCCAGAGGAGCTGAGGAAGCAGAGGGGAGGCAAAGGAGCAGCAGCTTGGCTCCTGGAGCACCTCGACCACCCCAGCCCTGGAGAAAAGAAGGCTCTGGGAAAACCTTATTGCAGCCTTTCAGTATGTGAAGTGAGCCTTGAAGTAAGATGAGGACAAACTCTTTTTCAGGGCCTGTTGCAATAGAACAAGGGATAAACTGAAGGAGGATCAACTTGGATTAGAATAGAAGGATAAGGAAGAAGTTTTTTACAATGAGGGTGGTGAAACACTAGAACAGGTTGCCCAGAGAGGTGGTAGATGCCCCATCCCTGGAAGCATTCAATGTCAGGCTGGATGGGACTGAGCAAACTGATGCACTTGAAGATGTCCCTGCTTGTTGCAGGGAGGTTGAACTAGATGGTCTCAAAGGGTCCCTTTCAACCCAAACCATTCTGTGATTCTATGATCTGAGCATCCCAGAGATTCTGGGAATTTGCAGGAAAATCACAGTGCAGTACTCACTTCTTGTAGGGACCCCTAAAGCAGGAATAGGTCCCAACATAGAGGCAGACACAGCTGGCACCACAGCCTGAGCTCCTGACAAGGATAGCTGAATCAGCACAAAATTAGCTGAGGGAGAGAAAATGAGGGAGTGGAAAAACAGAGGGGAGATGAATGAGAAGAGCAGGAGAGAAGCAATCCCTGCCACAGGTCTCTGCAGCACCTCCTCTGAAGGGCTCTCTAGGCTCTCGCCCACCCACCCCCAGGTGTGTACTCACAATGAAAAGTGATATTTTGTACAAAAACGTGACTTAATTTCCTTCTTTCCCGTCACTAACTCTCGGCCTGGTGCCTTCCTCACCAACAGCTTTTGTGCTCAAAGGATGCCTGACACCTGCTGAAACAGAGCTGGACTGTTCTTTAAGCACATTCCTCTCGCTGGCTGCCAGGCTGCTGGCACACTGAGGGGGTGAAGCTGCCAATTGCCCAAGAGATCAAGATGTCAGCACAAAGCAGAATTGGTAGGAAGGTGGGTTGGGATGGAGGCAGGAGGAAGCAAAGCCATACAGGCGTGAAATGCCAGAGGCGGTGAGTGACAGTGAAGACGGGTGAAGAGGCTTTTGTTCTTAAGCACAAGTACAAGAGAGGGGGGCACCTGTCCCTGAACAGAGCCTGGAACAAGGAGCCCATCCACTTGCACCCATAACCCATCTGCGCTCCTCTGGGCCAGCGCTGGATGTGCATGTCCGTGGTGTCACATTCCAAGCTTGAAAAGGACCGGTGCCCCTCGGCTCGCCTGAGGGAGCAGCCAACCAGTGAGGAACGCCAGGGGCGAGGGGCACGAGGCTGTGGAGCACAGAGGAAACTGGGAATGGATGACAACTACACAGGCATGGGGTGCACAGAAAGTCTGCCAGGAGCAAGGTCAGCAAGGGAAAGGAAAGGAAGGATACTCTCTCAAGAATCCAGTGCAGTGTTTTGTGGGGCTGATCACAAAGCCACTCTAGGAGGCTGGGATGCTACTGGACCAGTGCACAGGAAGGAAATGATGATGGTGATGATGATGGTGACAATAATGCCAGCCTCTGAGCCTCTGCAGGGCCTCTGGGGAGAGAGGCAGGAACTGGCTGGTGATGGCAGCAGCAGCCAGGCTGCAGGACAAGCAGGGGACAGAAACGGCAGCAAGTTTGGCCACAGATTATCTGCCTGCTCACCTTCAAGGCAGCACAGTGTGCCACTTCTACCCAGCCCTTCTCTTCTGGGAGGTTCCCAGCTGGGATGAAATGCAAGGGTGTGGTTCAGCCTGGTTCCCGTCCCTGCCTGTGCAGGAGCGGGTGTCACTGCTGATTTTTTGATGGTGGCATTAGAAATCAGTCTTTGGAAAGGCTGCTTTGGTTGCCTTCCACTTCTTTTATTTTTCTGCATGTTTGAATGTTTCCAGGAAGATTTAGGTTGGTTTGGTTTGGGTTTTTTTTTTTCCATTTTGGGGACTGTTTGGTCTTCTTTTTTTTTAAACTCAAGTAAAGAAAGTATGAGCTGTGAAAAGAAAGGCCCTAAAAAAAAGCAGATGTATCGGCAGCAGAAGAGCCTCTTCTCCTCTGTTTTCAGCCCCTCCTGGACACATCTGCCTGTGAGAGAGCTGACAAGAATTAAAGAATAACATGACTTAACCTGAACAGCACACGTGGGCTCGCCTGCTCCTGCAATTACACACTCAGGAAATTAATTTTGATAACTGCTCCTGAATACCTTCCTGTGCAAACAAAACCTGGCTGGATTTCTTTCCTCTTCTATCACTAGGGAATCTCAAAGGGGATACTGAGAGGCCCTGAAAGTGTGTTATGAAACCACCATGAGGCGCAGGAACCTTCACGTGGGGAAGAAGTGGATCCGTGCCCATCCCAGCCGGGAACGCCAGAAACTGCTCTGTCTGGACATGCTTTGGCTCACAGGGATGTAGTGACAGCTTCTCCCACTCTGCCGTGGTGAAGTGGTCTAGATTGTGAAGGGACATGGAAATTTTATGTGTGTGACTCACCACAGTAATCCTACATTTCGAAACTGCTTAGCCTACCCAGCACGGATTTTGTATCAGTGATCTATACACACTCTTTAATAGGAGGATTTTTTGTATCAGTGGCCTACATATGCTATTTGGTACAAGATGTGTAGCCCCTGTCTGATTTCAACTCAGAGACCTGCCTGAGAATTAAACCAGAACAAGAGGTACTTGCTTTGAAAAATCAAGCCTGATCCCACAACTTTTCTCAATCAGCATAACAAATTGGAGCCATCCATCACTTTTCACCAAACAGCCCAAATTTCACAAGACTAGCTCTCACTCCAGACAAGAACCCCAAGCTCTTTTGTGTTCTTCTTACAGAAGAAGCCACAGATTTATTTTGCTTTTGTTTTCTGATGCACATATGAAGTTTTAGAATTCAACCACTGACCCATGCTAAGAGTTTTCAGATGTTTCTGGCTGTGGCCCACCTTAGGGGCAAGGCTTGCCTGACAGCAGTGGAAGGAGGCAGGAGAAGTGATGATCCCCCTCCCTTCAGGTCAGGGAGCCACTCAACTCCCACCTGCCGGCAACCTGCTCCCTTGTACCACAGACTGCCCAGGTCACCTGCCCACACTGCCCAGCTTAGCCTGGGAGGAAGGGAAATGCATTCAATATCAGACTTGAAACATCAGTAGTGAGCACAGGGAGGTGCCAAATGAAAACTGTCCATCAGCTGCTTGTGTGAGTGCTCAGAAGCCTGAACTTGATCCCTGGCTGCACACAGTGGGGTCTTCCCTTTGCTATCCCATATGCTCTCGCCTTGGGAAAAGCAGTAGGGAACACTCTGCTGCTGCTGAGCACTCCTGGGCCAAAGTCACCCCTTGATTCATCCCACTTGACTTATAAAAGATCCATCTAAATGATGCAGCTCCCTCGAGTGCTGTGACAGTCCAGATAAGAACAACCACAGGAATAATGCCCAAATATTTTAGCTCCCATGTTTTGGGGGGGTTTTTTATGATTCTACTAGGAAAAAGGACAAAGGAAAAGATTACTCATTTTCTGTAAAACTACCAATTCTCTCCTGAAGAGAATTAGTTCATCCAGTTGACTCCCCTTCATCCCAACCTCACATCCAAACAGAGAGAAGAATTACACCCCTATTTTGCACATGTAGCTCCAGCCATTTAGAATGAACCTGTCTTCCCACTATCTGTGTTTTCTCCCTTTTTCTGCCTGGTATCGATCCCAGTAAAGCGACACATGGGAAAGTAAACCAGGAACTTCACAACTGCTTTCCCTTGCAAAGTATTTAAAGTGTAAGGGTCCCACCTATGACCATGACAAGAAGGCATTTGTTCAGTGAAGGTGGAAAAAGGAAAAGAAGCCCTTCCTTCCTTTTCTGCTTGCATCTTTTTAAATGATCATCACTGGAGAGAACTATAAAATAATGGCTTGATAGAGACGGACCTCATTCCTGCCAGATCTTTTATCAGTAAAAGAGCTGGGAGGAAGATCTCTAATATCTTCTGCATGACTTGTGTGCCAAACTCACCTTTCCAGGATTCCTCTTCTGAAAACAATTGCGAGTTTAAACCATACTTGCATTTCTTACATGTTTTACCTATATTCCATAGTAGTAATCACTGCAATGACAGACAGAAAATACAAACTCACCATAAGATGCAGCACCAGACAAAGGACAATCAGAAGGAGACCAGGAGGAAGGCAGCTTTCATATTCCCACGCTTTTTGGCTTCTCTTACCAGACTCCTTGCAAGACAGGGCAGGAATAAATTGTTATCAATAAGTAACAGTGCTGGTACAGTGCAGCTTCCTATCCAGGAGCAGCTGATTGCATCAAACAACTCAGCCTGGCTAATCAAGGCAGAAGTCAGAGGGGGAATTCCTGTGCTTATGACATCTCTGGGTAGAGTTGTTGAGGCTCAGGAGGTCTCCAAAAACATCCCCCACCAGATAAGAGCTCTCAGGACACTTCCCCAGACACAAGTTGCATCGCAGCCAAGAGAAGAAAGATGTTGAACTTCTGTCCTGGGTTATTCAAAGCCTCTCCTGGTGATTTTCTAAGCACCTTCACTTGTGGTTAGAAGAAATAGGAGAGGTGTTGGGTTCACATCTCTCGCTGTGTGCTTAGTGAATGAGGGGACTTTCTGCAGCTGTGTCTAGACTGGAGCAATGCATTGTATGTGAGCATCAAGCTGTAAACCCTGCTTGAACTTTTCATGCAATCATAGAATTGTTTAGGTTGGAAAAGGCCTCTAAGATCATTGAGTCCAGCCATTAACCCAGCACTGCCAAGGCCACCAATAAACAATGGCCCTAAACACCGCATCTACATAGTTTTTGACCACTTCCAGGGTTAGTGATTTCAACATTTCCCTGGGAAGTCTGTTCCAATACTTGACCACTCTTTCAATGAAGAAATTTTTCCAGTATCAAATCTAAACATGCCCTGGTGCAACTTGAGGCCATTTCCTCTTGTCAGCTGTTACCTGGGAGAAAAGACTGATGCCCACCTGTGTACAACCTCCTTTCAGGTAATTGTATTGTCAGTAGGACTACCAGGGTAGACAGGGTGCTGAAAGCAAACCTGATCTGTAAGCTCTCCGAGACAGACCTCGTTGGCTTATGACCTGCCCTGAACTTGATTCAGCCACATCTCTGCAAGATGATGGTGCTGTGTCAGCAATGACCACTTCAAAAGTCAGCATTGAGCCAGCTTGCTTTTCCAGCTTAAAAACAGGTCACATTCACATGGCATTTGCATTAATCCCAAAGCAGCGAACAAGGAAATTACCTTCATAAAGGTCTCTCCTCACGAGAAGGGGATCAGATGTTATCCCCATTTTACAGATCATGAGACAAACAGAAAGACCACAATTTGCTGTAAAATCAAGCACGTGTTCCCTTTTCTGCTCAGCATGAGACACCTTGGAAAGGTGATCTGAACCACACTTAAGACAGCTGGAAGATCACAGAGCCCCCGCTGTTGAGTTTGGTAGCCCCCAGACCTTCTTGAGGAGCTACTCATGGTCTCTTCACATGGAGCAAACAGCACCGCATGCCCTGTGCTACATTTTGTAGAGACAGGTGGAGGCTGGACAATGCCTGTACCCACTAAACCACATGGCCCAGCTTGCACACAGCCACCAGCCAATGGTGACAGTTAATAGGACCCATCATCCTCACGCTACAGGCCACAGCTTCACTTCTGCTTAGAGAGTGGCCAAGGGGCTCCAGGGTCCCTCAGCAGAGGGCTGCAGCCAGGAAACTGTAGAGAGCAATTCATCCCAGAGATGGCTGGGAAGAGAGATGAGAGATGGCTGGGAAGGAGAGGTACCAGGAAGAGGCCCCCCACATAGGAGGACTTGCTCTGGTGTGCCACAGCTGTCCCTCTGGAGCTGGTGCCTCCACTCTTGAGGACAGCTGGCTGAGCAGAGTCTGGGGAGGCTCTGCCGCGGCGTTGCTGCTGCCATCCCCTGCCAAGGGCGGTTGGATGTCATTTTGTGTGGCATTGGAAAGCCGAGCTTCATGCTCAGGTGTCATATCATACATCACATTAGCTGCTCCAGTAGCTAGGAAGGGACAGTCAAGACTCATTAATGCTGTTTTAACATTAATTATGTTTGTAGGGCAGTGCTGCAAAGGAGCCTTTTGACAAGTGTGTCCTTCCTTGGCTGCATCATTTTTCCCTTCCTTTGCCTTCCAGAACCACACACTTCTTTCCATTAAGAGAAAATGACAGAGCATTACGATCTGTCAGGACAGAATAAAGCAGTTCAAGGTCATTGTGTTGTTCACTTAACAGATGAGTTTTGACTTTTCTTCCTCATTTCTTCCAGTATATAGACTATTTTATCACTGCCCTGTGGAAACTAACCTGAATTCGTCTCTGAAAGCAACTGGAGAGGTGGCTGCCTGGGACAGTTCTTGTTGCAAAGAGTCAGTTTCCTTAACACAATGCTTTGAAGTCTTTGTCACCTCAAACTGAGGATGTCAGTGACTACAGCCACTCTACAAACCACACAGGCTTTCACAACTGAAAAAGTGTGTTTTCCACAGGGATCGGGCCACATTCTCTCATTCACCTTTGACCTTCTAATGCAACTGGAAAGTAACCCCTCAGGAGAAAAAGAGGAGTATATATAGGCAGGAGACCTGTGGTGAAGTTGTAGCTGGGCAGAGGAAGGAGTGCTAAAGGCTCAGGTCATTGGCAGGGACTCAGTTGCACACACCAGAAAGCAGAGACTGAAATCATGGATGTTGGTGGCACCGTGAAATTATTTGGTGATATCTTTAAGCCAAGTACCAGCAAGAAACACGGGCAAAATGCAAACGATCACACATTGCAACATCTACTTTTGTCAGCCTAAGTAATTCACTTTGTCTCTCAGAATCATGTCAAATCTATGAAATAAACATGACAATGGCAGGTTTTGGTGTTGGTGGCAGCAATATGGAAATACCATCCCACCACATCCCTGGGGTGGCCTGAATTCAAACAACCTTTTGCCACAATCACATTACAAATCCTTCCTTCTCGCAACTTAATTTTCCTATTTCATGTAACTCCATGGCAGGAAATGGTGTTTGAGAATGGGTTTCACTCTCTCCTCTGGAATGTCTTGCACTGGAACACACCACTTGGCTATTTCTTTTTCTTCCCCCCAAACAGGCCCTCACTTTGATTCAACACATGTTTTTCAAACTAAAGAATTTTCTTCCCCCCAGCAGCATTCAAGGCAATAGGCAGCACATTCAAATCATTAATGTTCTGACATGGCAACAAACAAAAATTTTGCCTGTATTGAAACAAAGGCTTGAGGTTCACCTAAGGTTTTAATTCACTGTAATGCTACAATGACACCGAGGAGAACAATTAACCTCACCAATGTGTACAAGCAGCATTGGATGCACACAGCATAGGCCAAGGGCAAGCACCCACAACCACCCCGCAAGGAAATACAACTTTTCTACACAGAATGGCACTGACCCTCTTCTCCTTCCCAGCTTCCGGTGTGCCCTCCCTCCAGGCTAAAGTTCCAAACCTCCCGATTGTAATTCGATTTCTTTCGGCTCACGGAAAAGTCCCTCTGCTTGGGCTCTGGCAGCGAGAGAGAGCGATGCAGGGCAGCGGGGCTCGGCTGCCACCTCCTGGCGTCTGACCGCCCTCTTCGCTGGACACAAACCAAACCCCATCGAAAACAGAGCATACCAAAAATACAGATAATAACCGGCACTGCCCTGTGGCTCCTCGGGTTGAGCCCCTTCTAACTCCGCAGGAATAAAACAGACTTATCATGGGGAAGGGGAATGAGATAGGTTGCTGAGTTTCGGGGTGCTGAGCTTCACGAATATAGTTTTAATGTATATGAATGTGCATATATTTATAGGTCTTAATAATATGAAAGCTTGTGACACACTACAGGAGCAGTTAACATCTTGCACACAGGAGCTACAAGGCTTCCGGAGTCAAATTTCCTTTCTAAAAGGCCAGTCAAATAAAACACACCTCCTCAAGGGTGAAGCCAATGTGCCCCTCTGTTACAAAAGGGCTTCCATGAATGTTTCTCCTTCAGCTTTAGAAAAAACTTACATGTATTTGTTCCCGAGAAAAGCAACTAAGAAATAAACCTTATTAATTCTTTCTCCATTTCTTTGTCCTTTTCCTTGCTTATGAGGAAAAGAAAACTTTTTCCCATTTTATCCTCTAAACACTAAATATATTCACTAAACACAGTATTTCAGTTTTCTTGGAACACTCTGCTTTATTCTTGATATATACTTCGAGAATTTTGAAATGAACTCTCAAACTTGTATCTTTCAAAATATTATGGAAAGAGTGAGATAAAAATCTGTCATGCGAAAAAAATACGAAACTTTCATACATTGTCTTCTGTAATCCTGGGAATTTCAAAACTAGAAAACTGTGGTGTCAAAGTATTCTTGATTCATGGCCACAAAGCAAGCCTAGGAGAAATAATTCAAGAGAAATGAAGACATTTGTTTTGTATGCAGCAGGTGACTGAGGCTTGGGACTGCACGGACATGTGCATGAGGAAAGATAATGAGAAAAATCCATCAAATTAGTTTTCTCACATCAGCATTCATGAAAGACAGTGCTTCATAAAACCTTTGCATCAACAAGTCACCATGACTCCTCAAGGACATTAAAAGAACAGTGAACTTCCCAAAACAACAGGACAAAGGAAACTTTTTTTGTTCGAAACAGCAACTCTGGGCCTTGATGTGCCATCACTCAGCTGAGACAATGAAACAATTAGGGGAGGCCCTTTCACATCTTGAATCCACCCAGACATGCTGAAATCTTCTGCCCATCACAGATGAAGGTCAGAAAGGCCAAGCCAAGAATTGTAAACTGACAATTTTCAACAAGGAATCCACAGCGAAGCCAGCCAAAGCCTGACCAGCATTTGTCTCTAATTTGAAATAAATCCTATCAGGAAAAAAACCCCACCCTCATCCCCCATATGTGGATGTAAGCATACAGAAGAGATTAGCTGTTACTAAGAATAAGACCTACGTGCCCTGTGACGACAGCTGGATAACAGGCACTAACAATTGCAACTCCCCCAGTGTGAACTGAGCACTGGCTGAAGTCAGAAAAATATCATTTCCTATGGATAAACCTGGGCTGATCCCAGGCCCCTTCTGCATACATATGCCTGAGCCCAGCATGTGTGAGTCAATCCGGTGTTTGGCCTTAGAGATAAAGCTACAAATACAACATTGGGAAGAGTATTTCCCAGTTGCCAAAATCTGCTTCCCTGAGGTGCTGTTCCCAGTGTGACCAGAGACTGTCTCATAATCTAGCACATTGCCACAGCTGGGAGACTTTCTAAATGGCTTATGCAATATTGGCAGCAAATCCCAATGAAAACACCAGCCATGTAGACACACATTATTTTCTTCAGCTGGTTTGAAAAGTCATAGGAAGCAACACAGCAAATGAAAAGTGCTGAGGAATGGGGTATTCTGCAAGAAATCCCCCGACTATCCAGGCCATTCCATCTCCAAAAGAATATACACCCAAGTTTTCAGCCAGGGATTGTGAAAATGAAGCCTCTCACCGCGGGTACAGCCGAGATGGGGATGTGAACCGTGTAGTTGATTTCTGCTGCGATAGCACCCCCGTGAGCCGGGCTCCACTGTGCAAGTGCCATGCCAGGATCTGTTAATGTGCTGGAGAATCTCTCACAGATACATTCTGGCCTTGTTATCACTTTACATTTCCATTGCTGCAAGCTATGGGGACTCTTGTCTTGCTGGGCTTTCTGATCTGGACCACCAAATTCCTGCTCTTCCCTCTCCTCCAGCTGCAGTAACTGCACTGGCACTTCTCTGACTGCAGAGGACAGAAATAAATCCATCTTTGCACAAGCTTCTGCCCCTTACCTTGAAGTGGCTGTGCTGTGCTCCAGGCTGCTCCAAGAGATTCACTACATTACTACGAACAGCAGAGAAAAATGTTGTCAGCCCAATAGAAAGGTGGAAAGATGTCTTTTTAGTTATTATTTTCCAGAAAGTTCTGGAGTCCATTTCTCTTAAACACAAAGCAAAGGAAGAATAAAGAAGTTAAAATAACTCTGTAGCAAGCAGTGTATTGCATGGTGCAGTGCCAGCTCAAAAAAGCTCTTTTGCTGTTGTTCACTGAATCCTAAAGCCATCCTTTTTTATCTAGTGCTACCAAAACCTGTGAGCTATGAATATTATGTAAATTATATATGATATTACACAGTAGTGAAGTTTTACCCTAGGTCAGCATCAACAGCCCTGTACAGACCATGCAGTCATACACAGCTTTATTTGTGCAAGAGATGGACCTGGCCTTTCTCTGTACCAGGAAAATTTGCTTTGAAGAGGGCTCTTCAGCCCGCATAGACCGTCAGACCATCCCCTAAAACCTCTCTGTTTCTGCTGTGAAAGACTGCAAGAGGCAGAGGGAGGTTTATAATGCCCACAAAGTACCCTTTGCAGACAGAATTCAGCTTTTTACATTAGTTGATTAAACAATTGCATAAAAACAACTGGTTTAATACCCATCTTCCTCATCACATCCATTCTCATGCTTCTTTGATTTAAACCATATTGATTTAAAGAAAAAAAAAAAGAAGACATAAACCCCAATAACGGGCATAAGTACTACAGGCCTCCCATACAGCTCCCTCTCTCCCACAGCCCTGTGCTCTCCTACCCCATGCTCATCAGCTGAGAAATGGTTTTGATATGTGGTGTAAAAATAATTCCATTGATGGCAGTGAATAACTTTTTCAACAGATGACTGTGCAAGCAGTATCTCAGTTGTGAAAGCTCACCTGTTTTTTCCTCTGAATGGACTGTGTTTACCTGCCTTTACTACAAAAGTCCAGCCAGGAGCAGGGTCAGTACTCCCCCTTTTCCTTCCTCAGCAGGTGAGCAGTAAGACATGTAAGGAAGGATTAATCTGGACAAGAAGCTTTGCAGTGCAGCAGTGCAGCACACTCTATTCCTCTTGGTCAGACCGGAGGTAAATCCTGGTTTTCCTCCCACAAAGGGTTATGCACCAGCTTTCAAGTTTTAGTAAGGTTCTTCAGTGCAGCCAGAAAATCGTTTCATGGAGAGACTCTTCCAGCAAAGTACAGCCAGCTCTGGCAACAAATACTGTTATTTAGCAGCACTCGGCAATTCAACATTACATAACACAAAAAGAACATGTTATACCCTATCAGTTGTCATCCCCCTAACTGAGGCTTACTGAACAGCATTTCTGTTATATGGTATATATATCCACCAGATATATATAGAAATAGATATATATGCATGAATAACATTAACAAATGAGCTAAAATGTGTTAAATACTGCCCTACTATACAGGCAAGCAACCTATAATCACAAGAAACATGGTTTGGAATACAAATTGGAGCAGAATTCATCCCAAACATCACAAGACACCTGAAAAGCCACTTGCTTTGCAATCTCTAAGATGCCACAGGAGCTTCCTACCTTCAGTCAAAGTGTGGGGTGGGAAAGAGAAAGAACAGCACAGGATTAAATTTAAATCTCCTAAATTGAGCCAAGGACAGAATTATCCATGACGGAACTCAGCTAAGACAGACGATCCTCTCTGCTGCTGCCTTTTGTAATCATCTTTCCTTTCTCTCTTATCTTGAAAATAGTATTACAAATATAGGGAGAACGTCTGTTTTTCACATGAGGATGAAAATATTTTCTGTTAAGTTCTCTAGAAGTGAATATACACAACTTTTGGATGGAACACAGTTACTACTGAGTGCACAGCAGAAGTGCAGTGCCCTGGCAACCAAGGCTGTCACTGCAGGGATTTGTGCCTAGAGCTGCTTCTGCCACACCACCTCATGCTCTGCCTCCATGTTCCATTTCCAGCTTGAAGTGCCATAACCGTGTCCCTTAGGAGCCACTCATGTCTAGAACAACACTTGTATATTTTGTGCTCTTTGATGGGAACTGTGTCACTAGTTCTCCTACAACAATTTTCTCCAGTGAAATGACCAATCTACAGAGCCAGATCAGCTGGATCATGTCTTTACACCACCCCCTGAAGCTGTCATTTGCTTGTGAGTGGGACAGCAGGAAATAACAATTTATGTAAATGTATTTTGAAATAGAGTAAGATTATTGTATTTAGGTTTAATTTCTGGACAGTATTTATCCAGCAGGGATGAATTACAACTCCAGTACCAAGGTTAAAAATAGTCTTTCATAGTTTGCTTTGATAAATTATGGACTTTTTAATCTCAAAAATTCTCACCAACGCCTTTGAAGCCTGAAATAATTTTATGCATTCTAACAGAAATGTCATCATCTGTTCAAACCACATCTGAGAAAACTCAGGTAGAGGTACCAGCTGCAACATGAACATTAGCGTGCCAATTGAACAAATGACTGAACAATTCCTCAACCATCTGCATTTTGGCTCAGTCACATAAGGTTAAGCAGTTTTTCAGTTATTTCAGTTTAATGTCTAAATCAATACCGGAGAATGCAGAAGCAATAAAAGTTTTAAATGCCACAGGTTTACCATTAAAAGAAGACTGGAGATGCTCCCAGCTTCAGTAGCTTTTGCTTTCATTCCTTTATGAAACTGTTTTATTATAACTGGTCAGCAGAGCCAAGTAGAGAGTTTAGGGCAAAATGTCTGTTCCGGGCTTAATGGTAACGCAGACACAGCCAAGGCCAGCATTCCTTTACATGGGGCTTCTGCATTCAGCTTTTTTTGCCAAAAGGAAATACTTTTGTCTCTCTGAATCCACACTGGCAGGTAGACATTTTTTGGCTAGTAAATGCTAGCAAGCATTTACTTTCTTCTTATAGGTAGAGCAACCAGAACAATATTTCTGCAGGAATTGCTCCTTCATGCCACAGACCAGAAAAGTCTGAGGCGCTGAACTCCTGGCAGCCACGCAGATTTCAGCCAGACTTGCACAAGAACCACTTTGCTTCCCCACAATGATTCTGACAGCAAGAATTTTGAGGTGAGGTAGCTTATCAAGAGCCATATTACCAATTCCAAATTTCTTATTAAAAACACCCAAAAGACAGCAGACTACCTTTCCATAGGGCACCTCATTTCAGTAAAAAAAGTATTTTCACTGAAATTTTCAGAACTGAGATTCATTCTTTTCCAGTGATGAGGTCTCCAGTCTTTCATTTTCATCCTTTAACAAAGTATAATTACAGCTCATTGCACTTTTTCATTCTGTGTAAATCCTACTTGGACTGAAAGTCAACCAGCATTGAATTAAGGGCATTTTTCTTGTATAGATACTCTCAATACTGTTAAAAGAAGCAATTGGTGTAAAGGATTTTATTCTTGTTCAAAAGACATTATCTGCAGAATTGCTTTACAATTTCATACTTCAAATTGACTCAATTGAGACTCCAAACACAGGTGCCATTTTGCAATTCGGTAACATATTTCCTGCAGCCTTCAAGTCTTCTAGACATTCTTGGTGTTAAACTGCCGTGAAATTTTTCAATATTTCAAATACAAAACTGTTCTTCCGAACAATCCTAATTGTCAATTAAATAATGGACAGAGCAGGATTTAATTTGGATTTTATGGTCTAGGAATACTGACCAAAACTATGCAAAAAAAATACACATGTACATTAACTGGGACAACAGTTATGACTTTTAGGCTTTATGGTCTGGGAATATCAGTGGAAAAATAAACAAAGTGCATTTTTGAGCAGGCACAGCACTTCTGAAGCATAGGGCAGTGCCTCCCATCTGCATAAGAACATGGTGTGAATTCACATATTCTCACAAGGAACAGAGTCACAAAACTTCACATACTATAGCAAGCCCATTTTCTTGAGGCAGTTTGAGGGACTCAGCTTGAAAAATCAAGATATTATGTTCCTCCTATCTAGCCAGTATCTGCATTCAAAATTTTCAAGAGTCAAGAATTCAAGAAGACAGATTGCCCACTCACTTGTAATACACATTCCAGCAGTTCAGAGACCTCACCACCTATTTGGGGCAACATTAGATCTTGTGCCACAAACATACTGAAGGTAAAGGAAAACCATACCAAAAATGTTATTCTTTATGAGTTATTTTAATGAACCAAATATGAAGTGACAAACACAGTTCAAGGAAAATAACACAAAACCAGCCCCACCAGCTGCTGACAGAAGGTAAAGATACAAGAATAGTTGAGGACGATTTGAGGGCAAACAAGAAAGCACAGTGAGAGATAATCATTCTTGCCAAGAATATCAACCAAACAATCAAATCACGTAATAGTTTAAATTTTGTGTCAAATAAGGTCTCTGGTTTGTTTCTTAACACAGTGAGTCCACAGAACAATAGGGAATGGGCCATCCCTGAATTCGTGGCAACAGGTCCTGTAGAGCATATTCCAGATTTCCCCAAATACTGGAGATAAAGGTGGCTGAAAAGAGAAGCAGAGAAAGTGAGGACCCTTTGTTACCCAGCCAGGTCTCAGAAATGGAATGTGTTTTCTAGAGCCCGGAATCTTTGGCATAGGTTCCTTTTCAGTGTCTGCGCGAGTGCTTTAATCCCATGACTGTGAAGGTTGCAGCAGTCAGTTTCTCATACACCAGAAACATAAGAGCAGCAGTAAGGACTGTCTGCAGGAGCTTTGCTTCAAGGCCTTTATAAAGTCCCACTAATCCAAAACGCCTAAGGAGAAAAAAACCAAACAAGAAAACAAGTATGAATAGCTTTCTGTAAGTAAATCACTACAAAGAAGAATCAATATCACAAGTTAATGACGACTGTAGGAATCTTAAACCCATTCTTGATCTCAAGCCACCTATGTTTAATAATATTTTAAAGAAAAAATTCTGCAGAAATTTAAGGTCTTTTGTGCAAGAAACCTGCTACTTTTCAAGTTGAGAGGCGAAATGAATTAGCATCCATATGTATCCTTGATGCCACTTACTGTACAGACATTTAGGAGAATTTGGGTTTGTGGGCTTATTCTACAATATATTACAAAAACCAGGTTGACTCAAATGTCAAGTTTAAGGGAGGCAAAAGGAAACAAAATCCAGATCTAGTAACATTTTCAAAATATTAGTAATACTCAAGTCTTCTATACCATAGTAGGAGAAATAAAATGAGAAAGCTCACCTCACTCTCTGTTGAAGAAGGTAAAGAACATTTCTAAGACTGCCCAGTGTTCGGTTCTCTGGGTTCAACCTGTGGCGTCCAAACTGAAAAAAAGGAAGAGTATTTTGCTGTACTATTTCCCCACTGTGCTTGGCAGAGAACACCACACATGCATGAAATCTGGAGAGCTTACTCTAAATCTCTTTAAACATTTTCCACGTTATATGGCCATCAGCAGAGAACTGAGGCCAAAGCTCACACTGCAAGCATTAAAACTGTACATACTACTGTAATTTGTTTTGGGTTTAAGATGGATTCTAACAAAGGCCACATTTCCTCTCTTTCGGTTGCTCTGAAGGAAGCAGTTTTCAAGATCTCAAAAGCATAATTTGCAGAGTCTTAGTAGGGATATGGCACTCAAAGCAAGTTCTTTCTGGCTTTCTCAGCTTTCACTTCACAAAGATTCAGACCCTCACACATCTGCAAATCATTACTACATTGAGATTGCATAGCTGAACACAAAATTTATCTGCCCAGCAATGGCCTTGGAGCAAACACTTATGTGTGAACTGCTGTGGAAGAACTCAAAATCGTTTGATCTACCTACCTGGCCTAAATAATATTTCTCTTTTACTCACTGCCCTTGCTTATCCCCAAGCTGGCTTTCAGTAGGCATGATAGCTGCTGCTGTAGTTTTATGTCTCAAGAGTTAAACTAGCAATTTCACCAACTCCTTTTCTAGCATTCACTGATACTTTTAAGTGATATAGGTCGATAGTACTATCAGCAAGCTGTAACTATGAATTATTAATATACAAGATTTGGCACACTTGTATTTGTAACAGCACAGCCTAATAGCTTTTGAAGCCTGTATTAAGCTTCTGTGCTAAGAAAGGTGAACTTGAGCAACTGCACATTGGATGAGTTTTTTCCCAGAACATGCTCAGGCAACTGCTACTTCTTAGGTGTAAGAAATTACCATTGACAGTAGGTAAAGTATGCCAGCTGATTCAGGCAGTTCAAAAATTTTAAGAAAATGCTAGGATGATACAGGTTCCTTTACTATGTGTCTTTAATAATTAGGATGGAAACAGCAGTAACAGAATGCTAGTGGAAATCTCCCATTATTAGGTAAATATGTGCTCAAAATCCACAATCTTCTAATCAGCAACTACCCATTTGATATTGATAAATCAATGTTAAGAATTACTGTCAGACTCAGACACACTCCCCAAAAAATTGCTAACTAGGTTCCACGTTACAGGGTCAGTCACTGCCCAGATTACTCATAGGCTTCCACACTACACCACAATTAGGTGCTTCATTCTCCTCTTTTCTCCACCACTGGACAATTTTTGTACTACAAAGGCTCATCAAGAGGGAAAGAAACCCTTAATTTTTCACTAGGATGTTAACACTTCAGTGTTTACTGCAGAAGATTTCCCAAAGGGACAGAGAAAAGAGACTTTAGTTTTAAGGAGAACTTTTTCACCTGAGATCACTGAGAACATTAATGGTATTGCTGTACCTCCAGTGGCAAATTTAATTTATCTGCTCTTAACTGACATATAGGCGAAATAACAGTTTCATTGCATAATGAGTAACACCAGTATTACATAGTTTTAATGACTGAAAAGAAGAGAGACATACCAAATGGCAATGCTGGAAGCTGCTACCACTGTCAATTACACAGGATAACTGTTCATTATATGACAGCAAGAAGAGAACTGTGCCAAAGAGTTGAAAGTGAAGGTGTAGAGACTTTATTACAAAGAAACCTAATAACTTTCAAAAAAGAGTAAGTTTCTAAAGGCCTAAGATTAAAAAAACCCAAAAAAAAGTCCTGTACTACCTTGATGACAGAACATAGTTATGATGTGTAAGTTATATGAATTATTTTGAGCTTAAATTAGTTTGTGTGTAAATCTGCTAAAATTGTTTCCAAAAAAACCCTGCAACGATATATATATACATTTTCATGCAGAATATTAGTTCTGAAAATACTGAGCCTTTACTCATAACCTTTTTTTTTTTTTTAACATCACTTAGTGTGAGTGACAAAAACTTCATCAGCTAGAACAATGCCAACTTTATATTTGAAAACACATCACAAGTAAAGCAAGCCTGAACTGGACAGCACAGATGTCACAGATGCACATTTCTGCTGTCCTTGACTGATGTGTTCAGGTCTCCTGGCTATTCTCTCACAGAGCAGAGGGACAGAAGTCACCCCTAGTGACTGCAGAACTAGAGACATGGTCCTTGTGTTTCCCATCATCACAGAGAGAGGATGGACTGGCACTTTTTTTTTCTTACATTGTCATCAAGAGACAGAAGAATTTTGTTCAAAAAGCTAAAAGGAGACAGAAAACATGAAGCCACAAGACTGTAACCACTTCTCTAGGAACCATGGAAAGGAACAAGGGCTGAAGCTGTTCTGTGGATGCAGCCCCATGAAACCTGCACTGCTGTGCAGTGCTCAGGCGAAAACAGAGCACTCCAAGTTGCCTTCCAGTTCTCCTTCACACCAGAAGAAACTGCATCACAAATTAAAAACAGACTGATGTTGCAACTTATCCAAACAGAGCTATTTTTGCTTAAATGTTTTTCTGTATCTGCCACTCCAGTAACAGAAGTCTGTGTTATTAGTTTAGCTACTGAGATGCGTCCAGGCTATTAAAACAGGGTAAGGCATTGAAAGAAAGCACTAGCTCAGCTGATCCAAAATTATGAAAACTTCAGAAAAGATGACTGCTGACAAAATTACACAATAAGTATGTTCAAGTCCTCTTGCTTTGAAATACAGCATCTTAACTATCTTTTCACAGGCTACAAAAAATCAAAATACATTTATTCCACTCTAATTAGAGAGTTACAAATAATTTAAAAATTTGCTTGAAAATTACTTTTTCCAGATGAACAATTAACAAGAAAATTCCCTTATTAGAGAAGTCTAAAAAGTGATACCCTTAGCACAGAAGGCTTGTTTTCAGTAATCCAACTCATTCTCCAAATTTGTCCAAGTTTTAGAACATACACAATGGCTTTACCATACAGGCAAGTTAAGGCTTCTCCTTTACTTAGGAAAAAATATTTCACGTGGAAACACTTACTAATATTTAACTGTTACAAAAACGGAGTTTAAAGCACAGAAATTGAAGTACAATATGCTTTTGCATGGCCAGGTCTCCTCCTTCCCTCCTACCCCCCACTTTTGTCTTGTGTCAGTATTTCAACAATATTGGTACACACTGAAGGCAGCAGCATTATCCAGCATATATACAAACTGCAAGTAAGAATAAATGCAAGTGTTTCCATTACCACTACAATTAGCCTACATGGCCAGGCAAGTGGTTAAAGGTATTATTTATGAAGGAGCTCAGCTTCCCCTGATGAATCACATTCTGGGCACTGACAAGGTCAGACCATCATCTGAACAACAGAGCCTATGAATAGAACTTTTTTTTTTTAATACCATAGGTCATCTGGAAACGGACTGGTTTTAGAAGATTTAATTTTAACTTCCCACTTGACACATTTTCCATTTCTATTCCAAGAAGTAAATGTACATTTTTGTAGTGTCTAAAAGCAGGGCAATGCATCAGCTTCTGTGAGGCACTGTTCTAATACAATACACTGGCAATCCTACCAGCTACTTGAAACAAATGTGCATCAGTATACCAAGTTCAATCAAAACCAAAGAGGAGAGACATTCTAATCAGTGACCTGCATTGGGAAAAATGCCTCCCAAAACAATGGGTCCATTAACACAAATAAAAACAAGCCATGTGATCAAGGCTTGCACGATACAGACAAAGTCAGAGGCAGAGTGACCCTGAAATGAAATTATTACTTACCCGCAGAATTGACTGTACTGTCTGCAGAGGATAAGTGAGGGTGGTGGCAACTGCTTTGGCTATTGCACCAATGACAAAAGCATCCAAAGACGTGAGCTGTTCAATAGATAAAGAACAGATTTACTTCCACATATTACCAAGACCAATTAGCCATTATCAAGCCAATTAGCCATTTGAATTTGTGGATTATGTACTGGTACCTGCTACCAGATTATCTAAGAATCTTTGGCATAAAGGTTTCAGGAAATCTCAGGGTCTTCTCATTTTAAAGAGTTGGTTACAGTTCAATTAACTTACTTTTCCACAACTTAAGTTTATTTGTAACTTCTACCTGGTTTTGCATTTCTCAATATAACTAGACTACTAAAACATGGTTGATGTAAGGCCATACAACCAGACCACTTTAAATCACCAAGAGTGGACAAAAGATAAGGAAATATCATTTAAACATACCATCAATCAATAAGCATTTCAGGTTTTGCAACAGTGAAACTAAAAAGTCACATGGTGCTTGTTAAAAGGTGACAGTGAAAAGAGTGATTCCTTGAACATCACTCTGTATTCCTGAGGCATAATCACTACACTCCCAGGCAGAATTTTAGTCTTGATGCCATAGGCTAAAAATCTCATCCCCTATGAGTTAAGAACCCCTGCTGAAGCCCATCCTCAGCACCAAAGCTCACATTGCTCCAGGATGCACCAAATACATTGTTACAGCCTATGCTGATTACAGTGCATCTCAGTCTAACAGTGTGAATTAATCACTGAACATAAGTAGGTGTCTACATCAAAACATGCTCAAAATATATTCTAAAATATATTGACTGCAATTAAAAATATGCTCACGCATGCACATCCTTAAAAAGGTCAACCCAATATATTTAAGACAACCAGGAAAAGACCAAATAGGAAGAAAAATGTTGTCCAAAATAAAAATGACCATTCCTAGGTGAAAAAAAAAAAGTATTTCCCCTCTTCACTGATCGTGGACAAAAAGCGCCCCAATTTAAGGTGGAACTAAGTAATTTAAAAGAAACACAAGAAAGAAATAGATAAATAAATATGTTATTAGCCAACAGGAAAATAACAATGCAGATGGAAGCTAAGCTCATCATTCAAAAAATGTACTGTGCATAATGTAACTGAGTAGATCCGTCAAGCACAAATGGAGAGCTACAGCTGCAGTATTAACTAAAGACAGTAAAAAACCCAAGCCTCACTGATGATGCAAAATCTCATGTAAAAATAATCTCACTACGTCTTGGGGAAAAACAAGATGGCTTGGTAACATACTGGTATATGACCTAATGTTCTAAAATCACAAATTAACAGCAAAGCACCACATCTTAAAGATATGCTATGACATTATCTGAAAATGTAACACAAGTGCTTTTCAGTTCACTGGAACATAAAAGGAACATGAATTCAACTGAGATGCTATATCTGATACAGACAAAAAAAAGAATAAAGAAAAAGAAGAGGACTATAAAGCAGGGACAGAGAAGTGATTATATTTCTATTTAGAGAATCATGAAGGCATGGTTGTAATGCTATATTTAATTCTAGTGTGTCCATCTTTGGTAAAATTATATTGAAAAATTGAGGTCTTCAAGAAAGAAAAAGTTATTATTTACTGAAAAAGGTTAAAAGCAGACTTCAAAAACAGTCAGTATGTAAATACTTACAAAAGACATATTAGAATTGAAATCTCTACTTTAAATCAAGTCCTGTGAACACTTGCAAACAAATGTGGACAGGAGGTGCAGTTTTATTTTTACAGGTAGAAGAATTCATTGCAGGAATCTCTTCCCTAAGGACATGAAAGATTCCCATGTCATTTCATGATGCTGGACCCTTTTTAGACACACTAACTCGAAACACCACTCGAAAATACAAGAACCAAAACCAAACCTACATTCTGAATTTGTTCAAGTGATGCATACCAAAGAACCTGTCTTACAACAGAGCGTGTTCATCATCTGGCCCCAAAACATACTCACTTGCAGCTGCTTTTTCAAAAGCTTTCGTTTAAAGCCTTCATAAAACATGAACTGTATGGCAGGATTGAAGACCAGCAGCAAGGAGGGGAAAGTACCATTCCACAGAGCTAAGACTCCTTCATCTCGTATTATCTGATGAAAGGCATCTGAGACAAAAGGTGAGGAAAAAAATCATTAACATTTTGAGTAAAAAACTCTGAATACAAAAGATATGAGAAGTTACTCTTAAAGCCTAATACTCAAAATGTATAAAAATCCACTGCAGTCTTTTATGCAAGCATTTTTATCTTCCAATTTAATCCAGAAGTTAACAGAAAAGTAGTGACAAAGGAGATTCTTGCTTGCATCACCATTAACATAAAGAAAACTCATCATCTGCACAGGCAGCCCCCTCATCTTTTTTTTACAAGTGTGGCATCCACATTAAGGTCTTCCAAACCTTCTTCAAAATTACAGTAATATTTATTTGGTTGGTTGGTTGGTTTTAAAAGGAAGACAGCCTGAACGTATGAGTGATTAAGAGATAAAGATGAATGAAATTTAATTTTCAGACTGTCTGTCCCAACTCAGACTCCCAGCTACCACTTCATGGGGCTCACTACTGCTCCATTATCTGTATGATAACATAGCTGCCCTTGCAAAAGGTATTTTAGTTACAGGAATGCACACTGCAAACTCCTAATTACCATCACAAACAGCCAAGTCCAGTTTCCTGTAAAACTCAATGACTGCAAAGTGACAGGGTAGCACAGAGATTACAGGGTGAAATCAGTTACATGAACAAAAGTCTTCAAAGTCCTTGATATATTTTATTTCACTAACTTCTCTTCGGTTGAAGACAACAACAGGTGCTTACCTATTATGCCTCTGTAATTGGTTGGTACAATGTCTTCATTTCTGAATTTTGCTCCCTGCAGCTTCAGGCGTGTGTTCACTACCCAGAGAGGGGTGGTCAAGAGTACATTCACTACTCCTAATGCAAAACACAGCACAAAGAAAATCAGCAAGAAACAGAAGATTTCAAACGTATTCTTATCCCCTTTTCCCCCCCGATTCACATGCTACTGAAATTTCTGGTAGGAAGAAGGAAAAAAAAAATCAACACAACATATGGGAAAAATAAATGATAATTTGTACCCTAATTCCTGCAGCCTGTGTTCCAAAATACACTTACATGGAATTTTACCACAGAATTATAGCCAACTTAAGCATTTCCTTCCTTACTTCCACTAGCTATTCAGCCAGTCATTATACCTACACTGAAAGTATAAGAACTACCAACTCCCCTTCCCCCACCCCCCAAAAAAACCCAAACCCAGAGGTCTTTTTTACAGGTGTGTTTTTTTTTTTTTTAATCAGCTTGTTTCTACACATTCACAAGAGCAATAGTCCCTGAAGAATAATACTAGCAAACACAAGGCCCACAGTGGTAACTCTGCACACTGGAATTGCTAGAAAAGTCACTAACGTTATCATCCCTTCAAAGAAGGCACTGCAGCATCCACGTAAGAGGATGGAATTTAAAAGAACATATGGTCCCATTGGACCTGCACATACCTAGGAACTTCCTGTCACTTTCAGGTGACAACCTAAAACCAAGTCTGAAAACTGACACCCAAATGCTTATATTAAAATTTCTTACTTACTGTAATTGAAATTATTTCAAAATTGGCATGTATCTTTTCCATTGGAAAAAACCCAACTATCACCTCTCCCTGCCACTTGTCTTCAGCAACTCAGTGATGATGCTTAGATGCCTGGCAAGCACCACACCAGACACAAGTATCATACTAAGCCACAAGAGCACCCTGCTTTGTGCCAGAATTCACAACAGGAATGGTCTATGCATCTCCCTAGGAGGTGGGGAGGACACAGAGGAGCAATCACTAAGAACCACGTCTGCATATAAGGGGAGGTGTGAGCACTCAGTGTGACCTCCAGAGGACTTCATAACGAAAATCATTAGATAGAATATACCAAAAATACATTCTTGACAAAATGGAGATTTTTAAGTGTTACCTGCAACAACCCCAAGAACCAAGTCTTTTCCAGTGGTTGAATGCTGGCCTTTGACCCAGAGGGCTTTAAGACTATTAAATGTATAAAAATAAACAAAATTGGAGCAGCAAAGGCTGGAAATAACAGGGAACCATCCTCGATATGGTGCCAACCTAATGGAGAGCAAAAAGTCACAGTAAGAATCAGGAAAGTATTTGTGTGATCTGGCTGATTTTATATGTTGGTGGAGGATCCCAGAGATACAATGCTGTATACTACATAGAGTACTAACTAGATATGTCTTTATCAGCAAGGGTAACAAACCATACTTAACTCCTGAGTAAGGAAAAAAAGTATTTGTATTTCCATACAAAATTTAAAAATTGAAGACTATTTACTGAAATTCATATACTCCACCTGGGAGAGTTTTGCAAAGGATGCAACCTGGAGCACAAGACACACAGGTGGCAAGAATTTCTAACAAAGGCCTTATAGTAAAATCTAGGGCAAATCAGTCAGTTAAGAGAGAAAAAGAAATTACCTGGCTAAAATTAACTAGATTAATCACAGATAAAAAACTGAATATCATCTAAATCTGTCTTGATTTAGGAATGATTTTGTAACAGCTGACTAACAAAGTTCCCTTCTCTTACAGGCCTGATGATCCTGTAAAACAGGGACACCTCAACAGCTGTCCTACATTCCCAACATGTTCTGCAACACATCCAAAAAAAGATAATCATAGACACCTTCACTGGAGTTGCACAGAACAGGTAGAGAGCTGGTATCATGTTAAAAACATTAAAAAATCACCCCAACAGCAGTAACTATGGAGGCTCTTTAGTATTCATTAAAATACTGGGAGTACATAGCAATTAAGGATCTCCAATAAGACTGTAAAAGATGCAAGGTTGGTAAAAAACACATCTGACTTTTCTCAAAATGTAAATGCTACTTTTTCATCTCAAATCCATCAAGTGCTTCTCCCTCCTGTGTAGCTGGGGAGGGAGCTCAATAACCCCTATTATTAAGACTGCTTCTGAAGTTACAGCCTTAGCTAACCATGCAGTTACAATTACAAACTACCTGACTATGCAGCATTTTTTACCTTCCAATACCTTTGGAAGAAGCAACTCCTCATGCGTACAGTTGCCCAAGTTCAAAGGTGGCACAGCATTATGGGCCAGGTTAAACTTTTGTCAGCTTTAATGTCCTGGAAGCTCTAGTCTACTTAGGACTTCCAGGGATTCAGTTAGGAAAATATTTCTAACAAGGACAGGCATACAACTGTTTTTCCCAGCCAGCTTAGCTCAGACTATGACAAATACTAGAGCACAGCGCTGCTGAAAGTTAACTGCTTTTAGACAGATGTTGAATCCCACCAGCATAAAGTGTCATGTGTTGTTTACTTCTACATGCTTGGGAGAAGGAAAAAACCTTCCAACTGGGAAATATGTCTCAATTCTCCTCTTGAAAGTGGCTCAGTTGTCCAGGAGTTTCATCTTGGTTATGAGAAATTGACACACCCTAGAATCCAGGCAGACAAAGCTGGTTGATCAGGTATGTGAAGGTACATTTGCATTTCTGAGGAGGCACAGCTACCTCACTAATGAAGGCACAGTTACATCACTGAACAGATCAATTGCATAAGGTGCTTGAGAAAGTTAATCCTAGTTAGCTAAAGATGAACACATAAGATTATGGAAGTCATATCACACTTGTGTGGAGACATTTCAATTCAAAATAAAAATCTGTCCACACAGATACAGGCTAAGTGTTCCACTTTAAAAACATATTCAAATTAGTTTTAGAGCTTGTCTACAAGCAGACAAACAGAAAATTAGTTTCTACTCACAGGCCTTCTTCTTTGATTATTTCCAAAAGGACTGCCGGTGTTGTCTTTGACTTCCGCTTCTCATCAACTGGAAAACAGAAGAATCAAACTTTTAGATGATTCAAGTTTCTAGCACTTTTTTCAAGTCCTTATCCTTGCAATTCTGAACATACCCTACAAGAACATGTTTCTTCTTCTTCATGATAGAAATTCCCTATTTCTCCTTGTTTGCATTTGTTAGGTAAGACTTCTTTTTATTATTCTTCCCCAGACTGGCTGGTTCTGTTGTGCTCCAGAGTATCTGTAATTACCAGCTCCTAATAGCTGTGACATGAACTGAAGGTAGGTTTCCCTTAGGTAGAGGGCTAGAATTGGGCCTGCCTAATTGCTCTCAAAATTATTCCTTGGACATCAGGCTAGCATCAGTAGCAGAGCAATCTCCTACAGTTCATCTGCAAACAGCTAAGCCTTAGCAAAACAGTCTCTCCTTGCACTGAAAGCTGTTCATTTCTCAACCACGTACCTCTGACAAGCTGGCTGATGATCTCCCTCCAGTTCTTAACAGAGCTTTAGTCATAGCTCTAAAATGCTTGGTGATTCTGTGACTTTTGATTAGAAGATAGAGTTTTAGAACAACACAGTTTATACCCAGATGCATTTTTGTAAATATTGGATATTCCTAATCCCAATTCTAACCCTGACTTTTCCCTTTAAACCATCCTCAGGAATAATTCTAGACTTGTTTTTCATGCTATTGCCCCTGCATTTTGAAGTGTTAGCAGCCAAAAACAACAACACACAAATATAATCCTGTGCAATCTCGCATCTTTGTTTTTCCTCTTTGGTCTCAGATAATCATTTAAAAGCCATGTCTGTCCACAGATCACACAGCCTTTTCACCTAATTAAAAGGTTGCCCAACTTTCAAAAGGAAGAATTACCACCCACTGGAAAAATGGTGTTAGTGTTACACAGGTAAGACTCCTATTCATGTAAAGCACTCCCCCTACAACCACCCAGGCCAAGATGAACAGAAATGCCATTGTACAAAGAAACTAGATTTTGACACTTACCCTGAAGTCTAAGCCTAGCTGTATCCAAAGGAAAAAATACAGTCATTGCAGTCATACTGCCCTGAAAAACAAAATAAACTGGCTATATAGTGTATCAGTTGCTTACACAGTGCCTGCTAGACTTTGTAACCCTTTACTTCTCACCCAGAAACCAGTCTGCTGAGCACGTCTAAAAAGGGGATAAACTCCATACATAACTTGTTTTTTGGCTCCGTACTTACAAATGAGGTTGTTTTTTTTTTCTCTTGCATTAGATCAAGCTAAAATTAAAACCATTAAAAGCTTTTTGCCAAAGGAGAAAGTTTTTGAAGCCTGAGAGTTGATCTAGGGGGCATCAGAAAACAAATATATTGTACTTTCTCTACCTCCCATGAGGCTCAAAAAGGCCCTGGCTTGGTGTAAGCCTGTTCTCTGTGCACCAAGTGGCTGCTAAAGCTGTGGCACCCTTTCCATTAGCAGCCATGCTAACTGTTTAAATGATGGGAAGGTCTGGGACACAGCAAGTCACTCAATGCTGTGTTGAAGTGCACAGTGCGACTTGACCTCTTCTAGAGCTGTCTTATACCGTACATTCAAGTGAGCTTTGCCTCTGGAAATACTCCAGCTCCTGAGCAGGCTGCTTGGACCTATCTCTACAACCAGCAACAGAGGATTATTTTTCCAGTGATGTTTCCACACTAAAATAACCCTGGGTTAAAGTCTTAACCAGACTTAAGTTTCTCCAGTTTTCGTAACACGAGGTAGCAGACGAAAGGAAAGACTTGGCCACAATTACCTGGTTATTTTAACCCGTTTAGTTTGGGCTCTTGCCAAAACAGTTGGTTCTGCTCTCCCATGTACTTGTGCTGTGTCTGCTCATCCTCAGTACCTACCCTGTACCCAGCTGGACAACAAGTGGATTAATGAACCCACCTGACTGAAAATTTATGAAAAGTGTATCTCAGTTAGAAGGTCAGTGCCAGCACAAAAAAGTGCCAGAAAGATCTATAAGACTCCTCCTAATGAGAGCTGCATTACTGCAATTTTGAAGGCAGCCTCAAAACGCAGTTACACCTACACACAGAACAAGACTGCACAGTCACTACAACTTCCAGCCTTGCCCTGCTCCATTTATCCTGCGTCCATCCTCCCAAGGTGAGATTTATCCCGGATCCTACTCTCAGTGCAATGCACCACACAGCAGCAACACACACACACTTGCACTCAAAACTAGAAAATGGAAATGAGGATATAGTTGGGCTAGTGTCACACAGGACACAAGGGATTTGTGGACACAAGACACAGAACAGTCTGTTTCAGTTGGAAAGGACCTGCAATGATCACCTAGTCCTGCTACCCCCACCCCGCTTCAGGGCTGACCAAAAGCTAAAGCACGTTGTTAAGTGCATTTTCGAAATGCCTCTTAAACACTGACAGGTATGGAGCACTGACCACCTCTCTAAGCAGCCTGTTCCAGTGTTCAGCTGTCAAACTGGCTTAAAATTTATACAGAACTACAGTTCAAGAGAACATCATCAGATAACTAAGCTGACCTAACAGATAATTGCACATAAAAAACAATTTGTACCCTCTCCCCTTCTTTTGCTAAACTGAGGGAAATAGAAAAGCCAAGTTACTTTTCTCCTAGGTTTACAAATGGAACAACTCAACTACACGATGAGGAGACTGCCAGAAGCACGATAAGGGGGAGACAGAATTTCACAGCTAGAAGAAAGGAAAAGAAAGATGAGCAAGACCAGTCCTTTCCCAACAACAAAAGGCCTCGAGACAGACTCAAGATTCCTTGCTAAATTGCACTTGAGACCAGCAGGTAAAGTAAGTTATACTACGGATTGCAGGAACAGATGCTGCCATGTATTACCCTGCACTGCTGGAAGGGTGAGGCTTCACTGTCAGCCTTCCCACCACCTCCCTGTCAGCACTGGATCTCGGTAGTTTGCCAAGTCACATTACCACTGAATAATCACAGGGACAGGTACAGACTGGTTCATGTAATCCCAGGCTCTTGGTCAACTGTATTTGCACCCCTGCCTCCTCCAGTCTGGTGGCATAACTTTCTGGGCACCTTCACAATGATGCAGACATAGAAACGAATCTGGCTGAAAAACAACTTTTTCTGCTGGGCTACTTCTTCAGCCACATCAGTTCACTGACCAGTCAGTGCACCAGATAAACAAATGTGCAGTAACCAAGAGGTGGCCAGAACAAATGGCCTGAGGTGAGTGCTGCCAAGATGCGTGCAGGATCACAGCCTGAAGCTTGGCTGTATAAAAAACAGTAATAACAAAAAATTTAAAACATATTAAAGAATTTAAATACTATTTTTTAGCCAACATTCAGCCAACAAAGCACCCAGACTGCTGCTAGAGTACTCCTACAAAATTCTCATTGCAATAGCTCTTGCAACAGGAAGATTATGTTTTAGCAACATGCAGAGTTAAAGAATACTTATGTAATTCAATTAAAGTTCACAGGAAATCAAGCACTGGGCGTTTTTTTAGTGTTCACAAAACTATTCCTTCATCTCAAGTTTGACCAAGTTGCCTAGAAGGTATATGAACTTTCAGTACATTAGAATACAAACAAAAGTTACCATGTTGAGGTCTGACATGTGCTTCTGATGCATTAGCTCAACATAGTTCTGGGTTTATGGCTGGATTTATAAGCTTGGTTCACACCACAAAGTTTGTTCAGGGGTACAACCTGATTACAGCAGTCTGTATTTGAAGTGAGAAGCTTACAGCAAGGTCTAGAAAGTATCACTGAATTCTGTAGAAGCCAGCAAAAGGAAAATGGGTAGTATTTCAATAATGAGATAATTTGAGAGAGTTCCACTTTTTGAAAGTGGAAACAAAATCCCCACTGCCTTTGATGTTTAAATAAGCAGACTTAAAACAATCTAAAGAGCAGACAAAAATCTTATGTTTATTTATAATAGAACCAAAACATCCCTTAGAGTCTTTTATTTTCTTCTTAGAATCAGCCTTTATAACAGAATCACTGAATTGTCACAGTTGTAAGGCAGCTCTGGAGATCACCCAGTCCAACCCCCCTGCCAAAGTAGTGTCACCTAGAGCAGGTGACACAGGAATGCATCCAGGTGGGTTTTGAATGTCCCCAGAGAGGGAGACTCCATGACCTCCCTGGGCAGCCTGTTGCAGTGTTTAACGTTCAATAACATTTAGCAACTTTCATCCTATGGGAGACATAAGGAGTTCTTTCTATCCATCAGTATGCCCAATCCAACATGCTACATGCACTAAAATTCTTAATCTGTTGGAAGCAGAAGGCCGATTTGCTATTTAGAGCTAGCACTCCGAAAAGAAAAATCCAAGGGCTGGGCATAGTAGGAAATCTACATAAATTACATGCGACTTTTTAATTTACAAGCGTCACATGAGAAATTAAATTCAGTAACCGACACAAACCTTCCCTGGCTGCACTGCGCTCGCTTTACATTTTGATTAATACCTATGCGCTGCCTCACCCTTCGAAACTCCTAAGCACTTACGAGGCCGTGGCAGCAGGGCGATGCTTGGTACAGCTCTCGGATTACACAGCTGAGGTGCTGCCCCTCTGCATGAGCTTTTGGCAGGCTTAGATTTTCACCGCTGAAGTGATGCCCAGCTCCAGATGCGTCAGCCCGGCTTTCTGAGGGGCAGCTCCCTACAGCTCCCGCTGGCTCAGAGGAGGCTCTGGCTGCTCAGGCCCAGCGCCGGCCTCCGGCCTCCCCCAGCCCCGCGCCGGTTCCCCGGCCCGTCCCGGCCGAACAAAGGCTGCCGGCGGCCCGCGCCCCCCGCCAGGCAGGCACGGCCCTCGGCCCCCCGCCCGGCGCNCCCGCCCTGTCACGTGCGCCGGCGGCCCCGCCCCGCGCGCGCCCCGGGGCCGGGGGGAACCGGCGGAGGCGCCTGGGATCGGCTGTGGGGATTTTCGGGAAAATACAGCTGTGGGGTACCCGGGAAACGCGCTCTTGTGCCTTCCTCTGTAACTACCGCAGCGCCTTTTCTCTCCACCAGCAGCTTCGCTTCTCTTCGGGAAGAGGCCACCGAGAAGGGACCTTATCAGTGACTGTCAGCATCTGAAGGGAGGGTGACAAGAGGCTGCAGCCAGGCTCTTCCCGGCCGTGCCAAGCAATAGAATGGGCAGAAACTGAGGCACAGGAAGTTCCCCCTGAACATGACGAAGAACTTCTGTTCTGCGCGGTGACCACACACTGGAACAGGCTGTCCAGGGAGGTTGTGGCGTCTCCCTCACTGGAGATGTTCAGGAACCCTCTGGACACAATCCTGTGCCATATGTAATAGCAACAGTGCTGGTGGGGGTTTTTTTGGTTGTTTTTTTTTTTGTTGCTGTTGTTTTGGTTTGGTTTGGTTTGGTTTGGTTTGGTTTGGTTTGGTTTTTTTAGCTATTTCATTTGAGAATCACAGAACAGTCTGAGTTGAAAAGGACCCAGAAGCATCATCATGTGCTCTGGGATGACCCTGTTCAAACGGGGAGGCTGGACCAGATGACCCACTGTGGTCCCTTTTCAACATTACCTATTTTGTGATTATGTGACTCCCTTTTCACTTTCCCAAACATTTACTCAAGCATTTAATTACAAAGAAGAAAGCAATACTAAACTTCACATTCTAATTCTGCTTTTTGCTAACTACAGTCCGTTTTACCCGCCTAAAGTCTGGTATCTTCAAAGTAATGCTTTTTCAAGACAATATTTTTTTCTTATTCCCTGTGGACCAGCTGAGTCTGATGCATTTTCAAGCATCAGTGGATATTTAGCCTGGAGAGAAGGAAGCTCAGCGGGGACTTTACTGCGCTCTACACGTTAAAGGATGTTGTAGCAAGGTGGGGGTCGGCCTCTTCTCCCACATAGGCTACAGGAAAAGAGAAAATAGCCTCAAGTTGCACCATGGGAGTTTATATTGGATATTAAGATAAATTTCTTTAATGAAGGGGTTGCCCAGCACTAGAACAGGCTGTCCAGGGAAGTGGTTGAGCCACTATCCCTGGAGGTATTTACAACACATGTAGATACTGCACTTGGGGACATGGTTTAGTGGTGGATGTGACAGTGCTGGGTTTGTGGTTGGACTCAATCTTAGAGGTCTTTTCCAAACTAAACAATTCTATTATTCTGTTTTGTTTACTCCTTTTCCCAGTCTGTAAGCCCTTGCTCCTCCTTTGCCATCATGCTGAGAGCCTGCAGCCAAAGCACACCGCTACAAACAGAGCTTCTCCTGGCTTGTCGCACGCCCTTTGGTAGGTGAGGATGGAATGAGAAGCCCTAGCAAGACAGCACTAGACACAGGTAGCTGGCCAAAGCACAGGGGAGCCATGGCTCTCTGCAGTTAGGGCACACAGAGACAAGGCTATCAAACACACAGTTTGGGAAAATATCAATAATCCTATAGCCTCCTCTTGAACTTTTATGTAGAAGAGGTTCCACAAGTATGAAGGAGCTGAGGAAATTAAATGAGTTTGGACATGCCACTATTCATAAACACATTTGGGAGATGATTCCTATGTTTGTTCATATTCTGTTGGGTGTTTTCCCATTCTCATGCCATATACTGGTTTCCAGATAGCTTCAAGGTTTTGTCTGTGTTAATAGTAACTTGCCTTTTGTTAGTTTCACCTATACTTGAGGAGAAACTATAAAGATAGGAATGAATATTCTCTTTAGCTTTGTATCGTGTTACTCCTGGGCTCTTTGGTTCCTACTGTTACTCCATCACCTTTCGTTCTCTCTGAAAAAATAACTTAATAACTTTTTCTTCATAATTGCAATTCTTAGTTCTTCAGCCTCAACTCTCCAGCAGCCTCTTGTTTGAGCTGCAAGAACTCCTAGTTCTTACACCTGTGGTAGGAATCACCCTACCATCCATTACTTAAACAAGGACAGGGTAGTTGGAATATTACACTCTTCCCAAGAGTTTCTATCACACATTTGGGTAAGCCATTGCTTTCTGAGAAGTTCCTTCATCAGGTGGCTATTACCAGTCCCCTTGTCTCTACCCTTCTGTGAGAAAAATCCCATTATCTTCTCTGAGGGAGGGCAAGTATAAAGAACACAGGCGACTCTGCCTAACGCAAGTGTTTCACTCGGAGAAAAACATTTCCCCAGTGCAGCGCTCCAGCACATCCCTGTACTCAGACTTCAGATGCTGATACCAGCAACCTAAGAGACACAATTCTTTTACACAATGCTGATACCACTGATAGTCCCAATTGTTTTTTATAATGTAAAATGCCCTGTGATGGATGCACCCCTTCTGACTGAGGGACAGTGCTTTGGTTCAGGCATCACCAAAAAGGAGTCCTGACTAAAATCATCCCTGCAAGTGCAAACACCGACAATCGTCCTAAGCCATATCTTATCCAGGAACAAAGGAGTTTAGGCCTCTCTTATCAGGAGCTCACAGCACCAGCCTGAGCTGGGACTAGACAGAACTGAAACTGCTATAGCTGCACACCTGCACGTACACCAAAAGGGGCTCTGACTACGAGTCAGTCATTTTACCCTCTAAATAAATATCTGTAGCCCCCATGAGCCCATTGAGCTCTCCTGTACAGCAGCAGGCTGCTTGGCAATGATCTCCCCCTCAAGCAGGGATGGCTCTTAAGGTTAATGCTTGAGGCTGAAAGATCTCCTTACCAAACATCTGATATCTATAATGAGGAAAGTGACATTTTACATTAAGCCTAAAAGTATATTGCATACTAGCAGCAGCTTTCATAAATCTAGCTATAGCTTAATTATTAGAAGTATAGTAAGTAGTAGAGTGTTCAACCAGTGTAAATTATTGTTTTAACAATAATTTAAGGCACTGTTAAATCACTGTTTAATTACTCTTCAATTATTGCTTAATAACAATTCTATCATCATTCACTTTTCATTTAGGTGTCAATTTCATCGTTTAATCATTAATAGAATCTTAATCATAAATTTTAGTTACACCCACATTGATGTACTCTTAATAACTCACCTGTGACACATTCCTGCATGCAAGACTCAGACCTTAATTTAGAATTAAGGCGTACACAGGTCACCGGCTATCTCCTGTCACTAAAGCAGGCAGGAGCAGCTTTACAAATCCAGAGAACAACTATGCAAAGTGACTACACAATCAGGTCCATGAGCTTTCAGGAAAAATGCCTCAAACAGGACACAGACTCCCATCACTGCTGTTCTTTGTGGTTTTGTCCCTCTTGTGTGAAGGGAAGCTTTCACCAAAGAGTCAGTTTATACTGCAGACTGGAATTCCATCATAAACGTGCACCTAAATAACTCTATTATATTTCTACTACATTTAGCAGTATTTTTAATACAACACTATGTCCTGTATATATTGCAAAACAGAGCATTAACAGGTAATGCAACAACTACAATATTCTTAAAGCAACTTACTTTATTGTTGGAACATACAGACCTAGTGAAGCTGTCCAAGAAATACAACGGCACACTACAGATTAAGTTAAACATGATTTGCCTTGTATTCTACTGAGAGGGGGGGAAAAGGAAATTACCTAATAAACCTACCTAAACCTACCTACATAAAACATTTCATCAAGACATGGACATCAGGTCTCCACAGAAATGCCAAAAATTCACCAGGTTTCCAGGCAAACACATAACATGCAGAAGTGGGGTTTAAGGAAGGACAGAAGGCTCAGGTTACCTACTTTTCCTCAAATCTGTCAATTCTACTGGAAGGCTTGGAAGAAACGAAATAAGTTAAGCAACTACAAGTACAAACATATTCTCTGTACATGAACTGCATCTTCGTAATTTCTTCCTTGCGTAATTCTGTAGGTTCCTGTACAAGGAGGTGACCAAACTTGAGAAAATTTATTCTTCATGGATTTTCTTTGGCTGACCCAAACTTTGTTTCTGATTCATGACAAGGAATGAGGATACTCTTGGTGACTCCAGGCATCAAATTTACTGCCTCTGCACTGTGTCCCACCTTTGCAAGTAAAGAATGAACTCTGAACTATTTCTACCCTACTACTCTCCTTATTCTAACATTAATTTAAAAAAAATCAGAAATGCGTATCTCCTTTATTTTTGTTTAGAAATTCAATTCATTAGAGAGTGCAAACATGTTAAGACAGAATTTAATTATTGCTTTCGAAACGACTTTCTGAATCTGTTGCAAAACTTTATCTTTCAGAGAAGGTGGATAAACTGGATCATACTCCCAGTACATCACAGATAAAAGCAACTAGAAATTAACAAATAAGATTGCATGTGCTGACAATTTGAATTCATTAAACAGAGCAATTTGATCACACCGGCTTGTCAAGACCAGGCTTAAGTATTAAGGCCAAAGTAAAACCAGCCTCTTCCAGAAGCAAACATTGTAATCACACACATATTAAAAAGCACACGTGTGTGCACTTTGCCTGAACAGATTTTGACTGAGCCTCTGGAATGATGCAGAATGTTCCCTATGCACTTCATCTAGGTCCAGGGACAACAGAAAAGTTGAAATTCTTTTTATTTTAAATTACTTGCATTTGCCATTATTACATTTAATTTCCTATCATGGAACTTGCTCAACAGCCTAACGGGACCAAATGTCCCTCAGCCACCTTTAGTTTTACATAGACTAAGTAATTGTCAAACACAAATTTTGTTGCCTTGATGTTGTTGCTTTTTCCCATAGGCACTTGATAAATGTCTAGCAACTGTTCTGTTCTATATGCACACTTTTCTTTTGGTTTTTCTGTTTTGTTTTTTGGGGGTTTGTTTTGGTGGTGGTGGTTTTGGGGTTTTTGGGGGGGGGTGTTTGGTTTTAGTTGGGGTTTTTTTGTTTTTTTGGGTTTTGGTTGTTGTTGTTTGTTTTTTGTTGTTGTCATTGTTGTTGGAATGTTTTTTGGTGTTTTGTTTTGTTTTGTAAAGGCTAGTAATTAATTCCAGTTCAGAATCTTGCTTTTTCTGGTCTGAAGTTTTTACACAGGAGAGAAAAAATGTGCCAGATTACAAAATGGCTTCTGAAAAAAATCTCTTCTTTTTCAAGAACTTTTCCTTATTGTAGGATAACACACAAGAAAGTGTGAGGGCAAATCATCTTGTGGAACAGTTGTGTTAATTTTTCCTTATAAACTCTTAGCAATAAGCCATATTTTAGACCATTTTTTTAAAAATCTGAAATAAGAAAACACAGCTGGTTTTCTTTTCCAAATAAGAACTAGATGCTAGTGGCTGAACATCAGAATGAATTTTCTCTAATGAGAGGCAGTGCAGTTGGCAGCAGCTCGGACACTTCATTCTCAATATAGTACTTTGATATTTTTCCATCTAATTCTGATGCTTTCCCAACAGCTTGTACCTTCAGCCTATTTTAAAAGCTAATTTTATTGGGCACTGTGCTGGCTGTTACATGGTATCAGCTATGATATTTTTCCTTCTGAAATGAGAAATACAAATTCAACTCGTTTCTAGCAACTCTTACCCAGCAGTGAGAATGTTAGAAAACAAAATGTTTCAATAATGGAATTCGATTTACTACTACCTGCCTTAGACCTCACCTCCTTGTTACTTTACACTTGAGCAATAAGTACCTTGTTTTTCTGAATACCTTTGTTCTAAACAAATTATCTTACCATCTGCACTGCTGCAGCTGCTGTACTTCAGGAAGAAATTCTAAGATAAACTGCTAACCTAAATCCTGTAATCCTTCACATTTAATTTCTTTACCTCTAGTAGCAACTCACACTCCTTGTAGCCTCTGAAATAAATGTTTATACGTTAAAAAAATCCTGTGCAACAATGAAGGTGCCAAAATTGTAACCAACTTAACAAAAAGAGGTGTAACACATTCTGCAAATACATTTATTTATTGATAAGATCTCAAGCTTGTCTGAGATCATCCATCTAGAATACATCTTTCAAAAGTGTGTTTGTACAGCAGACATATACAGTAGTAACACTTTGTTAGCAAGATTACAAATTAACATCTGGATTTGGTTAGTCATCAAGATTCAGATTTACAGGAGAGTCCTCAGTATTTATATTCCATGAGACCTCGGGACCTCCAGTCAGTAGGGACAAGGAAAGGTTTGTCTTACATGAAGTTCCTGTTTGTGAGGGTCACATCAAGTGAGTATGACTTACCCAAACTCTGATTCACAAGGTGATCAATGACTTGTAGCCCGGTCACTTGAATTTTTTTTCTTGCTCCATAGTACAGATCCACCAGCAACCACCTGACCTGCTTCATTTATTTGTCACATTAAAACTGTTCCTGCTTCCTCTGTATGTGCATTTTCTTATAGCACACTACTGACCTCCTATGATTTGTCTTGTGGTACTGAACATGGAGGTGTCTGCATTCGATTGGACACCACCATTTTTTATTCCACTTCAGCTCTTTGGTAATCCAAAATTACTTTCCTACAATGCTGCCCTCACTCCATCATGTGTGAAGCAAGGTTGAGGCCCACCTGCAGAGCTCTGAATACAGTTCAGGAGACACCTTTCTCCAGGCACCAGAAGAAAACACTGCCACTGTTCTCCTAGTGAACCACCCTCCAGCTCCAGGTTACCAATCCACGTCAGTACCAGTAAGTGCCAGTGTCAGTGCCCTGCAGGAAGGAAGGAAACAACCCTCCAGCCTTTACCATCAGTTCAACAACCCACTTGCTCTACAGCCCTGAACGCGGTGCAGCATCCCTCAGCCTACACGCCCTGCGGGATTTCAGAGGGGCTCCAAACACTTCCAGTCAGCAGCATGCCATGATCTGTGGGAAGGTACATGCCAAAGCTAACCTGGCTCCAGCTCCCCCTGGCTGGGTCCAGAATCTCCCATCCATATGGGTGAAGGATTCTGCTTGGACAGCAGGTGCCATGAGCTCCCATAACAATCTTATTTGCTCTTCCCTCCCACAGAAGTGGGATGTACAGGCATGTGCGAGATTGTGGCTTGTATGAGCTTTATGCAAAAGCCCTGAAAGTAACACACAAAAAAACCGAGGTGGCATTTAAATATTTTAAACTGCATACAGTACTTGCAAAAAGCTGTTTCTGTAATATGGTTTTACCTTTACATAAAGGTAAATACTCATTGACACATTCTCCTCTGGCCTGTCACTGCTCTACCTAGGCTTGTCCCACCTTCCTTCATCCAACTTTGAGAGTCTGGCTCCTACTCATCCAATCATTGCCCTCCCACAAAGACAAACCAAGTCACTTCAACAAATTCCATTTACTCATAGCCCAACAACGAAGGGAGAGAATATTTCCAAAAAATTCTGGTAAAGACACCAAGCTTTGCATTCTCCACATTACTATGCAAAAGTACTCCCTGTGAACTTGAACAGCCTGGAAGTGGCAACTGAGCTGACATTTGCTTTCCCTTGGGGCAGCAGCTGAACCAGAGAGGACAGTGAAGTCACTGGGACTCACACAGGAACAAGGCTATGAGCCTCTGCTACCAGGCAGCTGCAGGTGTCTCACTGCATTGAATCTGTGGCATGGGATCAGCCAAACAGCACAGTACAAGACTTGTGCACAAGGCAGAAAGGCACACCTAAGCCAGGGGCAGGACTGGCAGCACACTGTCCTAGCTCACATCAATAGGCTCTTGCAGCTTTCAGAGTCAAATTCCCAGCAGAGCTGATTATTGCCACTGCACTCACAAGAACCACCCCTACTCTGTGCTGCAATAGAACAAATAACCTGAAGGAGCTGCCGGTAAACAAAGGAGCAACCAATGAAAATAAAAACGTCTTCATTTAGCTACTTACATCCCACATTTGGAACTTCACATCTTTGCTCATCTCTTGTGCAGTTGGCTTTCTGCACTTGTACTTCTGTTCAAACCAGTTTAGCTGCTTAGTTGTCCACACACCAACTCGGGGAGCTGAGATGAGGTCCAGACAGCTGTCAATTTACTTGCTGAGTAACACTAAAACTAGAAAAGCTCACACATCAAGGGAGTCATAGGATGTGTATTCCCAAAGAACAAGAATTCTAAATAATACAGCTCAACTACTAATACCATCATCAAAAGGAGGGAGAATGTTTTTATTGAATCAATCAACTCTCAGTAAGGGCAAGTGATGTGTAAGCAAGCAGGCAGGACACAGATATGACCACTTCTATTAGGTAACTTCCTACTTTTGACTACTCATGGGTAGACAAACACAAACAAGATGGAATAAGAGGAAACCGTAGGGAATAAATCTATATTCAAGATACTCTAATTTGTGCACAACACATATGCACTAGCCTGAATGCAGAAGTCAAGATTCAGCCTATTTTGGGGGGTGACCTACTTCAAATATCTCCTCTCAGGAATGGGAGATCAAGACTATGACCAAAAGCCATGCACAAAGCAACACACAATCATAATTTGAGTTCATTTGGTCATGAAGACAAGCCCTTAGGCATTTAGTTCCAATTTAAAACACAAGTTATATATACAGTTTAATTAAAGCACTTCCAGATTTAATTTAAGCAAAATAGTTTTTATCAGAAAGTAACACAAACCCAAGAGGCTGTGTTTTTCAAAACCATACTTTATTTTTAAAGGCTAAGAGAAGTATTCAGAACTGTATTTCTTAAGCAAAAAGATTCACATTTCACTGTGCAGGGTCATTAGTAGGAGAAAAAGCATTTGGGGATTTACTTTTTTGCAACTGCTGTTGAGTTCCTACATCAAACCAGATCTGCTTAAAAATGGTAACATCAGTTATGGCTTAAGACACAGAATTACAAAAGAGTAACACAAACCTTGAAACTCAAGTGGTGAACAGATAACTATGGCCATTTTTTCCACATAAAGATGTTTTAGCCAAAACAAACAGAAGCAACTGTCTTTATTGGTAACCAAATCCACTGAGCATAATCAGCACAGACACTGCTTCAAGGATACCCATGCTGATAAATGCATGTGTTACAAGAATGTTCTGTCTGTTCCAACTACTTCACCTTTTCCTCCATATCACAAGCCTCAAAACCATGGAGGTGTGAGACCACAACAACAGGTTTTTTGCTTTGTTTGTTTGTTTTTTAAACAAGAGGCTACAAGAAAAGATGGAAGACTACAGAACGTGGTGAAGAAAGAGTCATCACCTCTACAGAGACAGCAGGACTTTGACCAAGAAATTCTAATCAGTGAGCATTTAAGGACTCAAACCAATTCAGAACCCAGAGCTGCAATTTTATTGAGTATTCTCCCCTTCACCGATCTGTAACTCTGCATGTACATGTTCTGGATGGCTTGCATTCAGTGGGACAGAGGTAGTGATGGGAACAAGATGCCTTCCCTAAAGTTTCCAAATAGATGCAACCTGGTAAGCACGGCCCCAAGGAAGGGTGAGTGCAACCAGCAGAGGGCCTGCCAACAGGGAAAGGACAAGAGCACAAGCACAGACAGTAAGCTGCTCTCCCATACCCAGACTGATAAATAAAACGTTACATAAAGGTGCTGGACAAAAACTGAACAAGTAACAAAACATCTGTGGCCTCAGCAATATGTACTTCATGCCAGGTTGTGCAAAGGATAGAACTGTACCTTTGTAGTACAGTTGTGGTGATCAAAATTATATAGTATTTGCAGTACTGTCAGAAGTTCCAGTGTGTAACTAGCTAGCCTGATTATTCTGATAATAGCTCTATAAAGTCAGTCACCCATTATAAAAAAAAAAAATCTGTATTTGCAGACAATTCCTTTATCCAGTTAGTTCTTCAGACTTGTCCCACCTTTGCTATTTTTCTGTCCTAAGGGGATTATGACAGACTTGAACTGTTAAACTTGAACTCTTTCCCCTTTGCTCAGTGAGAGCAATTTTAAAAATGGCATGTTTTTATATTAAGCTCCTGGAATACTACTATTTGTTTTAAGAGAATTCATTCAGAGAAAATTGTCTGTAATACTTATAATAAAAGTTATAATAAAAGGTTGCAACTCTTGGACAAGACGGGATGGTTGAAACTAGGTCATCTGAATATAATTTGAGTTCTATAAACTAATAATTGAACAAAGTCAATACTTGGGGCAAGAGAGCAGTTCTCATTAGAACACCCCATTTCTCTTCTTAAGAAGATCAGAGGTAAAATGGTTTGTTTTATTGCAACACTGGTTAGCCAAATCCAATCCTTCCCATTCAGATATGATTTTTAAGAACCAGGGATTTTATGGTTTACTGCCAAATTTGGCAGACAATTTACTGATGAAATTCATGACCTTGGGATTGCTCTGGTACTTGGACATATTTGCTGGGTTCTGGACAACATCCTGGAATGCAACCATAACTTCTGGATCCTGCAGGACAAAAAGCAAAAAAAAAAATTAGGGCATTTGTAAAACAATTCTACAAAAGTGATTATGTGGGTCCACATGAATCTAATCTTGCTCAGTTTTTACATAACAAGACTACATTAGACTTCTGGCAAGAAGTCTCTAAAGAAAACCCAATAACACAATGCACGTTGTTAAGGCTGTGTCAGCAAACACCAGAGTCATTACTGAACTTGCTACAGTAATAGTTCATTGTGTGAGAAGGGGGAGAGGATAAGAGTTCTGTTTTTGCAGAACAGGAGCTATCAAACACAGCCACACCTACTGTATTATTTCTGTTCAGGCATCTTTCAAATGCATTTTGAAGGAGGCAGGAGTTTTATGTGTGTAGCATGCATGATAGGGTAACTCTACTCTGAGCAACAGCTAATTCTCATCCTTTTCTCATTTTTTCATTCTAGCAGCAGAAGCCTCAAACTCTTGGGCTGTGAGCAGACAATGTGGCAATGTTTGGCTTTTAAAAATGCATCTAATTCTCAGTCATTCCTCATCTTCGCTGAGAAATCACACTTGGAAGAGAACCTTGTTATCTTTCATCACACTACTGCGTTGCAGTTGATAAACACATTCACATATTCAATGAAGTCAGTGCCCAAAAAAATAACAACTCCATCTTCTCTATTTAGTAGGAGAAGCATCAATACCTTTTTCCCATACTTCTAGTGCACCTTTGGCCTCCAGTGAACTTGAACTGGTTTTATTCGTTTGACATGTGTATGTTTTGAATATAATGAATCTGTATGTATAGATTTTATATCTCAGCCTGGAGAAATGTTTCCATTATAAGCAATAGCTACAAAAATTCCAATTTCCTTTAATTCAACAAAAGTGCAAGCAGTTTATTATGTTCAATACAAACCACAGATGTTAGCTGTAATTTCATCTGCTGTTCTTTCTAGGACATGTAAGTATTTTCACCAAAAGATACAACTGCTCCCTAGACTTCTAGCCCACTGCTACAGCAGGTGAGTTCCCTGGAAACCATCAAAACCCAACCAGCATGCTCAGAGCTGTCTGTGCTACAATAACACCATCCTGTATCTATCCTAGCATCAGACTCAGACCAAAGCTGTTTAGCATCTCTGATCCTAAATTGCATTTGGTAGGTGTGGACTCCACTGAAAGCACCCACACACCTTGGTCGTATTTTATACACATTGGGAACCAAGAGTCATCTTATGGGAGGTTTTACAAATGGGTTGTCCCCTTCACAAAAGATAATCTGCAAAGTATATGGAAAATGGAATGCTAAAGTTCAGAAAACAGAGACTAGATATATTCTCTCCACTTTACAAGATTCCCATGCAAAGAAAAAAAGGAAGACTTTCACAACTTCAGACTTCTTGAATTGATTTCAAAATGGGGCATATGATCATAAAGATTATGTCATGTTGTTAAGTCTGTGGTTTCACTTATATATGAATCTGGAACAAAAAGCTGAGTAAGCTTAGTCAGTAGTTTGTGTCAAAGCACACCTAAATTAGTGTTAAACATCCAGTTTTATGCTACATGTTTCACTTTCCTATCAATTCACAGCAAGTGAATGATTCTGTACCTCTGTGACTCCCTGGAAGCTCTCAACCTTACAGAGAGTTTATAACACCCAAGGTTTCACCTTGATAAGCAATATTATCAAAATAAAGTGTAAGACTGAGGATATCAACATTTCTGTAGGGAAATGTTTAGTACATAAGGTGGAATGGTAGCCATTCCATTAATGGTACGAGGGAGACATTCAGTTTTCTAATGCCCTGGTCTTTAGTTGCAGAAGGAAAAATAATACTTCCAAGAAAAAAGTTATCACTACTTTTTTTTTTTCCCAACTTAACACATTTTGTTGGAAGTCTGTGTCTAACATATGGCTACATGTCAAGTAAAGATTCCATAGGTTCATCTTATACATCACTCCTTATTAAAAAAACTTCTACTTGACTCCAAAATGCAAATGTCATGTGTCTAGAGAAAGCAGTTGTATATGCAAGATATGAAGTACTAGACAACCCTCCAGATAGGCAAAATAGTAAAATAAAGCACACTAAAATTTCAGTCAATTCTTCTGGAGACTAGAAAGTTTAGGGGCAAATGAGCTAAAATAACATACATTAGAAGTCACTGCACAAAGTCACAACTTGCTATCATTAAGAAGCTGTGAAAAGAAATGCAACAGAAGTTTTGCTACTTTGAGCAAAAATAATTTTAAAAAAACCTGAAGAAATAAATCTTCAGGTAATGGAACCAGAAATCTTCCTCAAGAAAATAATTTTTTATAGTGGTTTGCAGAGATCACAAAATCACACAATTGTTTGGGTTGGAAGGGACCTCTGGAGATCACCTAGGCCAACCCCCCTGCCCAGGCAGGGTCACCTAGAGCAGGTAAGATTTATGCCAATGACAAGCAATAACTTCCCTAAACATGTCCACAGGCAGCCATATCTGGTTCTTTGGTTGCTTCTATGGATGACAAGACGAAGTCAACAACATAACAAGTTTAATCTGGCTTGTCTTCAGGCACACACGGTTGTCAAGTTTGAGATGTTAAAAGACTCAGGCACATTTCAGTGTTAACTCATGGAGAACAGTCTCCAAAATGATGAGATCATAGCAAGTCTAAAGAGACTGAGGTGGTGGCCTTTATTCTCAGAATATTCCTGTTTTGGCAGTAACTCCTCACTATGAAAAGCCTCTACAGACTATCAGTTAAAAAGCAATTTTGGAGCGACTTGTGTAATTCAGTATGTTCAGACTTTTTTGTTACCTCAGATAACAGACATAATAGCTGCCAGCTAACATTATCCATCAACAAATTCCATAGCTGCACTGAGCAGATGCCAAGCAGCAGAAACTACTGTCTTTTAAAACTAGAGCTTACATGGCCACTTCAGAAAAGACCAGAACACAGAGTCGGACATTTTAGGAAAAGGTGGCAGTGTAGATATAGATCACGTTCTAATAAATCATATCTAGACACAAAGTTGGTACAAAGAGGACAGTAAGAGACTCAAGGTTTGCTAACTGGCTGTACATGTTAAAGTCTGCCTGCATTATCAGAAAACACCGTCAACGCACATCCTTGCAACAGAGTCCTACCCTCTGTTGGGGCATATGTAACCAGCATGCAGTGGAGTTTTCTTAAAGGCATGTGACAAGCACTTAATACGCTGATGTACCTCAACACTGTTTTCATCAACCTCTCATCACTAACTCCAGTGTTACAGCAGGAAGTAGCCAGGTAAGGAAGACAGCTACAAGTCAAAGGCCCTTTCTGCATGGTTTGCATGCAAGCCAACATTGCTGACTGTGGCAGCCTACATAAAGGTGTGTTTTCCAACTCAGCAACCATTAGGGAACGAACCCACAAACTTTTGCATGGAAAGTGATGATTTTTTTGTGATTCCAGGGCATACTGAATAAGGTTCCCTCGATATGCCTTTATTTCAATGAGCTGAGGACAGTCTGTAACTCTACTTTAATCACAGCAATCCAGAAAAAAGAAACAAGACAGTTTTATACCTGATTATTAGAATGCAAAAGTGACTACATAGCTCTGACTTTTTCTAGCCCACCTGCCCTTAAAACTGGCGTTGTCGGATATGTTCCATTTAATCTGTTGAAATACTTTTCTTGAGTAGAAGCAGTCATGAAATTGAGTGATTAATTAATTGAGCAATTAATCAAGCCCACTAGGGAAGTAAGCTTCCTGAGTATCACTTCAGAAAATGTCCAATGAAGAACTATTCTAATAATACTTTGTCTCTGGCAAAACCTCAAACATTTAATCTCCTAAGAGAAAGGTAATCCTCATCACGATACTATTATAATATATTGTGTTAGAAAAATACTAACAATTTTTTGTTTGTGCATAATTATCCCTCTACCAAGTGTGTGCATTCAAAAAACAAGGAAGTGAATTACAACGTGTGGAAAAGGACCATTTGAGAGACTTTTTCAAAAGATATGACAACTGCATATAGCACACAGCTTTGCCTATCACAGACGGGGGGCAGGGTGTGTGTGTGATTTTTAATTAAGCTTCCATTAGATTGCAAAACAGCTAACATTGAATCCAGACACGCTGATGTAACAGTCATCAGGAAAGAATTTTACAACAGAAATAAGCAAGCAGCCCATTGCTATCCAAAAGGTCACATCTTCCTTCCTCCCCTTAGGCTCTTAGGCACTGTTCTCGTTCAGAACACGTAGCTTTGACTTTAACAAATACTCACCTGCATGGCCGCGATAACTTCTGGATCAGTGAGAATCTCATTGAGACCTGGCATACCTGCCATTCCTGGCATACCTCCAGCCCCAGGAAAGCCACCTGAAAATCCAACACAAGAAAAATGCATGATGAAAAATGTTTAATTCACCTATACAGTAATCGTGCTCACTGAGACCAAGACATACTGCCCTTGCCACATCTCTAAAACCATGTCTTCTATGAGGCTACAGCTGGTCCACTCAATGCAAAGCAGGGTCTTCACCTTCTCCTTCTGTGAAGACCTACATCTTATTCTATCCATGTTTTTAACCCAATTGAATAGGAGACTTGTAATGAGTACAGTTCTTTTTCTGGTTAACTTAAATGAGGTAGGTCTCAAACTCAGGAATGTAAGGAGTTTGAACGCTTGGCATGAACAACTTAGGGCAGAAGCAGCTCAGTATTATGTCCCAGGCACATTCCATATTTGGCAGGAACTTAAGGTTTTGAAAAATTGTACCACCAATGGGGAAAAAAAACCAACAAAACACCACAAAAAATACTCTTGAAGCAAAATGCTTAAGGCTCTCTTACGGAATCCTTATTCAGCAGCTTCCCCAGCTGTGCTGAGCATGACACACATGGTCTCTATCTGGCTGTTGTTCCAGTTGGAGAAAGCACACAGCCTAATCTCAACTCTCAACTACATCTCAGTCTTCAAGAGCATCAGTACTTTGGTTTCTCCTCAGTTCATTGTATAACATGGAAAGCCTGATTTTTGTGACGCTGTCAAGGATAACTTTTCTATAAGGTAATCTGCACTACCTCCTTTAAAAAACTATTCTATTTAACAACAGCTTGCAACCAGCACAGATTTCCCTCATGTTCCCTCCAAATTTTCAACTTGAAAACTATTCTTCTTAAGCAGAACGGATTCAAGGCAACCTTGGTAATTTAGAAAATATTCCTATACTCATTTTTCAATGCATTATCAAGCAAATTCTGCTTCTTTTGTTTTCCCAGACCTAAATCTTTTCATTCTGTTATCCTTCAATTATTGATTTCTGTCTTCCCTCTATTTGCTACACAGCATCAACCCTCTTCAAGAGAAAGAAACCCATCCCTCTTACCACTAGTGCTCCAAGAGTTATTTGTATACAAGCCCTAAACTTCGTGTAAGGTCTTTCTCTGTGTCTTGAGAACAAATGCTATAAAAACTGCAGGCATAATACTCCATATGCAAACAACAGCCACCTCTACCTCAAGTATTGGTGCTTAAAAATAAAATACCTGGGAAGCCACCTGGGAAGCCACCAAACTGAGCTCCTCCTGCCTGTCGTCTTGCTTCTTCCTCCTGCAGATGAAAGCACATCATTCCACACAAAACAATGGAACTGCAGCCTGTTTTCTACTGCTCAACTGGGTTTAGGAGAAAAAAAAATAGCCGAGACTGTTTCAGGCAGATATGCTATCACAATAAACAAAGCACTCTACTATGTTCAAAACCACGGACAAGAAATTGCTCTGTCTATTCTTAATTTTGTACGTGATTGCAGGTTAGTTATGCAGAGTATGTTTCTACTGAATACGAACTGTACGATTTGTTTTAGCTCCCCAACTGTATTTCCAGAACTCCCACCCCCCACATATTAAAATATATCATTAAAGCACAAAAAAAGTGCAAGCAAACTGTGCCAGGAATTGAGGAAGAGAAGCAAAGTATTATTCTGAATTTAAAACCTCCCACTCTGGGATACATAAGTACTTTAAGTGAAAACTATTCTGGAACAGTCATACAATAACTGACTTCTTGAAATACAGGATTAGTAGAGATTCCAGAGGCTGTTTTTGTCAGAAGCAATAAAACCAGATGAACTCAAATGCCCTCTTCTCCAGATTTCATTACCGGTCAAGCAAGCAAAACAGAAACCAAATCTCTAAAATTTAAAACTTAAAAGTATGTTTTCCTCTGTAATTCATTTTAACCAAAAGAACTATGACACTCTCCAAATAATTAAGAAATATTAAAGCCTAAATATTCACCCTTCGTGCTTTCTCATGCTCCTCCTGCGCCTTCTTCACTCTTTCCATTCTTTCCTTGATTTCCTTTTCTTCACGCTTCCGCTCATATTTCCGTCGATGCTCTGCAATTTTCTGAGCCTGTCACAATGGAATACCAGAAGTTCCTATACATTTCTAGCATACCACACAATGTATTTCAATATAAAATACATGTGAGCATAACCAACTGGTTCTACCAGTTCTTAAATTTCGCATCCTAAAAGCCTCTTTGTTTTAGGAGCCATTTGCTACTTCTTTCCCATGGCAATCAGTCATTCATGTCTACTCAACCCTGACTGGATTCACCAGAAGATGCACTCTAACATAGTTTTTTGCAGTAGTTTTGGGACTTGCAACATCGTTAGAACTCGAACATGTTATTATTCCATGTCCCTTCATGTTTTTATGCTAAAATATTGATTTCTCTGGGGCTAAAACCAACAACTGCCCTGGAAAACGGCACAATAGGAAGTATAATTCCCACTGCACACAAAGCTTTTTAGATAGTGTCACCGCTGTTTCAGATGTCTCTACAGCATGTACAGACAGACACAAGCAGACCAAAGAACTCCTCAATCAAACCAAGAAACGGCTGGTGGGGAGGAAGTTTGCTTCCTCTTACTATTTTTTTCCTCAAGTGTATTAAATCTACAGCCCCAGCAAAAGAAGAATTAACAATCTTCCCAAGGCTCCTTGCTCAGGGCTCATTATAACAACAGAACTAACTGCAGCACTGCTTTCCTCAAAACAGAATGTATCCTTATAAATCACTGCAAAAATGGTTCATGATTTCACAAATAGTGTATGACTGTTACTCTGTACCATTCCTGTAACTAAAAAACACAAACCAAAATCAGGGTGCAAGAACAAAGATAACAATGCGTAGTCTTCTCTTCTTTTAGAACACTCTTTAAAGGAAAAAATTACTTTATAAGTAGCAGAGCTTTGATACAACCTATTTTAGCTAGGAGTTACTCATTCCATACTACATCATTCCTAAGTGCATCTGTCAGAGAAAGCACACTGGAGGCAGCAGGACTGATAGAGTGAATGCAGTACATGCTATCAAATCATGACGTCACTGCCATTTAATGGCTAGTTAAGAGAGAGGTAAGTGTTCTGTTTCTTCTTTTTTAATGAAGCATAAAGAGTTTCCAAAGTTTAGATTTTTGTTATTTCTAAGTATTTCTCAAAACGAACAACATTTTTAGACTTTGAGCTGAAAGTGCTACAAAGCAAAAAATTCTAGGAAAGCTTGACGGGGAATAAATTACATGAATGCATCCTTTTCACTTACTTAAGATTTTGAACACCATCCATGAAAAGATAGTACGTTTTTCCTAGAGCTACATACACAAATTCCCATGCAGTCAGCAACTACACATCAATGTATCACAGATACTCTGCTGTTTCTGCGCTCAAGCAAATCGACTGGCAAAGAAAAGGTTCCCCCTCAGCCAAGCATTAAGTATACTTCTTACGAAAACCAGCTGAGACCTGAGACCTAAGACCTAATTACATTAACCACAGATCAATAGTCTCCAAAACAGAAGACTAATAGGTTGTTAAATGGTTTCCATTGTCATTTTGCTGGAGACAGCAAAGACATGGCAGAAAAGCTGAAAGCTGAACTTATTAGACACAGGAATGTTTATGCATGTGGGGGGTTTAGGCTTGACTAGCTGCCAGATGCTCACTAAGCTGCTCACTCACTCCCCCCTCCTCAACAGGAGAGGAAGAGAAAATAAGATGGAGAAGCTCTTGGCTTCAGATAAAGACAAGATCACTCATCCACTACCATCAAGGGCAAAACAGTCTCAACACGGGGAAGATTTATTTTATTGCCCATTAAAAATGGAGCAGGATGATGAGAAACAAAGACAAAGCTAAAGCCACATTCTTCCCGAAACTCAGCTTTACTGCTTCATTACCCACTCTTCCACCCTGAAGAGTACAGTGGGATGGGGGCTATTGTAAATTCATAACACTACTTCTGCCACTCCTTCCTATTCACATCTTTTTCCTGCCCCAGTTCTTCACAAACTGCTCCGGTGTGGTTGTCCCCACAAGGTATGGTGCTTAAACAACAAACTGTTCCAGCATGGGTCTCCCATGAGCTGCAGCTTCTGCCACAAAACCAGCTTCTGTTTCTGTAGGCTTCTCTCCACAGGCTGCACTTTCTGCCAGGAACCTGCTCCAGAGGACTCTCCATGAGGTGCACCTTTCTTCAGGCATAGGATCCTCGGATCTGCTCCACTGTGAACCTCCACGGGCTCAAGAAGGACAACCTGCTTAACCACGACCTTCTCCACTGGCTGCAGGGGAATCTCTGCTCCCATGCCCAGCACACCTCCTCCCACTTCCTTCTTCACTGATCTTAGTGTCTCTACAGGGTTGCTTCTCTCGTATTTTTCTTCTTGACTGCCTTCCCTCTCACAGCTATCATGCAGCATTTTTTAATCCTTTATTAAATATGTTATCACAGAAGCGAGTCACTGACCCGCTCAGCTTGGGCACCAGCTGGAACTGGCTCCCTCTGACAGAGGGGCAGCCTCAGGTCTCTCCTTACAAGAGGCCAGCCCTGCAGTCTCCACCTTCCCCCACACTTCCTATGTAAACCCAACACAATACAACAGCTGCCATCTGTGGTGTGTCAACCACTTCAAAGGAAGAGGCAAAAACACATGAAAAAGAAAGCCTGCTATCAATAGTGTAACATTTGTTACATAGAAGCTCCGCCTTAGAAAATTGCTGGGATCAGCCACAGGAGAACAGCTGAAAAACAGTTGTACAGAGCTGAGGCTGCCCTCATGGGGCTGACTAATGAAAGTACAAACCACAGCAAAATGCTTCCTTTGGAAAACATGCTTAAGGACAAAGCTTTGATCAACTCAGAAATATCTTGAGGAAAAATCCATTATCAGCTGTCTCTTGCTTTTTTGAAGGTTTTTAGTCTAGATTCTAAAATACCTGGCAAACTTCAACTGCTTCAAATTCTTCTGCCAAAATTTTAAAAAGGAACATATTTCATAATTCAGTTGCATGCCCAGCCCCACACACTCAATTCCTTTATACACAGCCATCAACAGCTGTTACTGAAGACAGAAGTATTTATAAACTCAGTCTGAAGTGTCAGAAGACACATGAACACGTTTCTTCCAGACAATGCCTGTTGAACAATATGAAGGCAGCTATTGCACTCAGACAAATACAGGAAAGACCTCCAACATTCCTCCCCACTTACTCTTGGTTGCACCTCCTTCAGCATGGCGCTTGCATCTTCATCATAATCCAGTTTACAAGCTAATGCAAGATCATGAGCAGCCTCCTCCCAGTGGCCAAGAAGTCTGGAATTCAGAAGACACCAACAGTCAGAGGAAAAAACTGAATACTTACAGTTCTTCAAAGTATTTAAACATGCATCACTCAGAATTTTTACCTAGAGCTACAAGGATTACAGAAGTTTAATAACCGTGGTGGTTTTGCTAAGTGGTACACTACAATACCATTAAAGGACACTTGCTTGCTTGATATCCTTACACAAACTTTTGCTTGAAGTAACAATGAGTAAAAAACCCTCCATGAGATCGTGTTGTTGCCTGCTATAAAGAATGGTCTAACAGGGAGAAGATATGCTAACTAAACACATGAAGCACACTGAGAAAAATATTCTGCACCACTAGGCACATGTCCAGTCTACACATTCAGCATTCTGTGCAAGTCTACACCACCACCACCACCTTAAGCTTAAGTGGACCCTCTTACTCAGCACTCAAACTTCCCAATTGGATGCACCACATCTTAATTGAAGCGGTCATGTGAGCCTCTGTGCACACTTCTTTACTATTAATCCATACACAATAGATAAATTTCGATAACTAAAAATTTAAGCAAATGGTGGTATTACTAAATGGCCAAAGCACTTCTGCACATGGACAGAGATATTAATTCAAACTATGCTCCAGTTTTCTCACTCTTAGGCTTCACACTGTAAATGAAAACTGCAGACACTAACAAACTACTCTCTGAACACTGTCTAAAACTTAAGTTATATTAGCATTTACTTCTTCCACTTTTATACAGGCCTTAAGAACTGTTATCTTTTTTCTCTGATTTACTGCTATTTCAAAAAATTGAATTATAGTTGGAGGGATGCCTAACACCATTTAAAATAATTACAGTTTGCTTAATAACATTTCTCAATTGCAACAAACGGTTCCCTTAATAACCAGGCATTTTAATTTACTATGCAGAAGAGCTCTAGGATCTAAGGAATAAGGACAGCAGAGAAATGTTAAAGAATTACAGGTTATAGTAAAAAAACCCAACAAATGAAGTGAAAACAAAGGACCTCCAAACACAAAATAAAACACACAGTCCTAGATCTCATTATCTTTACCAAATGATTAGAAAATGTTATTCAGAAAAGCAGCAAGCCAATAGAAGATGAGGGGGGTGGGGTGGGATGGGGGGGCGACAGTATCAGGAGGACTACTCATAAATTGCCATCAATAAACAGCCATCATCCTGTCTATTCTCTAAGCCACATACTCAGCACAGTGGCTTCTTGGCTCACAGCTACTGCTCTCAGGAACAAGACAAACAGTTCAGAGACAGAGAAGGAGAGAATGTATGAACAAAACTGTTCCCCCCAAGTAAAGATAGTATCAAGTGCAGGTACAGTTCATTACCTGTGTGCTTTCCCTCTCCATTTATAGGTCTGTGCCGAGTCAGGATTAATCTTGATGGCTCTGTCACAATCTCTAATGGCAGCATTTGGCTTCTGTAGTTTCACAAATACACTGTGGAAACAAGAACATTTATCATATATATTGAAATACCAAGTTACTATCTTAAGCTGGAAATAATTTTGGATGACTAACAGGCAAGCTAGTGAGATAATGCACTTGAAGAGCTGAGTTCAAAAAGATTTTATAGTGATATCAACGTCTCTAGAATTTCGTCTCATCCTCCCAGCATTGTAGGTGAATCATTAGCAGGAACTGAAAGCATTCATTGTTCAGACTCAAGCCTTGCCAGCAAGAATAACTTCAGTGCAGAAGGAGAAGATACATAAATGCAAAGAACAGCTCAGCCCCATGGTGCTTGGGGTGTACAGCCAATGGCAAGTAGCAATTTGAACTAAACAACAATAATATTCTGCATGCTATATTGCACAGTCTTTAACACAGTAACACAAAGAAAGCATGAGGAGTTATGCAGGCTACAAGGACAAACAGCTAGCCATGAGGAAAAGGAGATAGGAGATGAGTAATCAAAAATCAAAAACAGCAAAATAAACACAAACTCAGCAAGAAGCCCCAATCCCTTGTCAGCTAAATGTAAAAACTGAAAATTTTACAATACACAAGCATATCAGACTAACTAGTAGAGTGGTACTTTAGGAGGTTCGAGTAATTAAAATTAAAAATCTCTGAAGGAAACACTAAAAAACATTCCTGAATTGACAAAAGTATTCAATATTCAACAAATTCCATGTCAGAACTTCTACATCTACATCTAATTCTACATCTCCCTTTCACACCTACTTGAAAACAATTTATCAACAATTCCTCTAACTTCATTATTAAGGCTTGTTATAAAGCAAGCACAAAGTCACACATTCTCTTCTAGGAACAAACGGGTGGACAGAGTGTCAGGGAAGTGTCCCAAAGCAACACCTCACCAACGAGAGCCATTCCCGTGCTGCTGGCACCACAAAGCCCCTGGTCTCTCAAACACACAACCCCCCCCAGAACCAAAACCATGGATTACACATAGCACTTGATCAGCATGGCAACTTTTCCAACAGCCTAATATATCTACAACAGATTAAATTGAGGGAACTTTTAAACTTCTCCTAACATTCTTATTTTTCATCACTATACCCCGTCCTGAGAAGATACAGCACTACAAGAGATATTTAAAATAGTGTTATGATGGCAACAGCAACAGTGTATTAAGGTACACAAGTGGTGTTACACACAAAAACTTTGATATGGAAAGGAAAAAAACAGCAAGGCAAGTACCAGTTAAGATGTAGTACAATGGAACAATTAAAGGACACAAATTATCTCATGAAAGTTGAAGTTTTCTTTGCTATGGGAAAGATTTAGAGCACCAAATTATCAAATCATCCGTGGTTAGTGGTCTTCTGTGTAAGAACAGAAAAAAAAATCTGCTTCTGCAACCCACACTTGTCCAGCCTTCCTGAAGAATCAGGAAGATAAAGACGTTTGTGCATTATAAATTTAGAAGGTTCCCAATGCATCACCTGCAGTCTGGTAGATGTTATTAGCAGTAAGGTGGGTAGAAAATGGGCTGGGATACAGATGTGTCCTGTTCAAACATAAGACTCCTGAACAGAACAGATAGTAGATTTAGTCTACTAACAAATTCATTTAGCAGGTACAACAGGGAGACAATTCACAGGATTCTTAATTAATGTTTGCATCTAAACAGAGCATCATTTCAAACATCATCTTAGTCCCACAATAAACTTCAGATTTTACAAGTGTTTCTAATCTAGCATTATTCTATCTCAAGATACCAAAAGCAGTATTGTTGAGGAATACTTTCAGTGCAGGTAGCTCCGTGTGCAGCTGCAGTGTCAGCTGAAGACTGAACTCTTGTGCTGAGAGCCCCAGGCAAGAACTGGTGTCAACCTTTGCACAGGGACCTGTGGCCCAGCCAGGTGACTGGACACTCTGAGACACAGCAGGAGCCCATGAGCCCAGACCTTCACAAGCACAAACTGTGACGCTATAAAAGCCCAGGGCTTCCTTTGTTTGGGGTCCCTCCTCAGAGGCACCAGCTCAAGCTGTTATTTTGTTATTGCACCATGACTAAATTATTTTAAGGATCCAGATGTCTGAGACTCTGCTCTGGGAAACCCAGGGTGAAGACAGTAAGGAAACCTGGTCTGACTGTGTGAGTGTGTGGTATGTTGCTGCAAAGGGGTTTCAGTCCCAGCTCAGTGTGAGTGTGACTGCCAGGGTACCCCCCGGAAGGTCACACAGGAAAGTAACTTTAATGTTACCACAATGCATTTTTGAATACCATTCTGTTATTTACTCTTTTATATGGCTGCTTCAGCAAATCTGGTGGGTCAAATAAAAGATAAACTAAATGAAATGAACACTGCCCTTTCCCTCCTTCGGTTTAAGTTTACATTGATCCTCAAGTCGCCTTACATTCAGACTCCTTAAGGAAAATAACAGAACAGGCAGAAATATGAATCACTAGTTTATGACTTACCTTGCCCTCTTAGCATACAAGATGGCCAAACAAGGATTCAGCTTGATAGCATCTGTGAACAAGTCAACAGCCTTCTGAAGGTCCCCTAAATATAAGAACCAGTCAAGTTTCAATCGTTATGTAATGAAATTACACCTAAATTCCCAAACCTGCCTCACATAGCATTATGTGCCTAAACACTTCTTAGATAGAACATTATCAACAAATAGAAACCAATTTCTCACTCTCGCTATGTTACTAAAGTACAAACTCCAAAATTAATGCTTGAGAAGAGATACTCTTCCCAGTTAAATTTGTATATTTAACTTTTAATGCAAACAAATAGAATGTCATATCTTTATTATACACCTTTTCACTGCTTTAAGGCAAACCACTAGAGACACTAATCATAATATGGAGAGAACTACTATAATGATGAATGTGTAATTAAGATGCTGCAGTACCTCATTCCCCCCTCCCACCTTTCCCTAAACTATGGCTACATTGGAAAAACAGTACTTGAAGAAGCTTTCATGTTCTAGATAGTTTTGGGTATCCAACAAGAAGTATGTTTCCTCGTCCTTGAAAACATTCAAAACGGTCCAAGATATTTACCTTCTTTTTTATAATAGGAGAACCAAACCTAATGTCCTTAAATAAGTACTAAAAAACAATTTATCACCTTCACTGAGAGCATTTATTGCTTCAATCTTCTTTTCATTAGCTTGATCCGCCATCTCTTCAGTTACCTAACAAAATAAAATGAAAAACACACACAAACCCCAAAAGCTGTAGAGTCCAGGCCAGAATTACCACGCTAAGACCACGTCAAAAGAGAAAGCTTCAGTTTTACAGTTCCAGAACCTTAATTTTAATTTGCATTGAAATCATAGTTAAAAAAACCCACAAAACCTTTGCTTTTAGCTTGAAGGCATTAGTCAACATTATTTTTAGCTATAAAACACTTGAAATCTAAGTTGAATAATGGTGGAATTCTATATATCTAGTTTGCATGGGTGTTTTGATCAAGTTCCTTGGCGTTTTCTGACTCGACCTTCCACACTGAACTTTTTGATTGACTCTAACCTTGAATCTGAAAAGACTGTGATTTTAAACCTGTAAGTTTTCTGTTTAGAAGAAAAAGAGCCAAAACAACAGCTGGCTACACAGATAATAGAGTACTCATCCTCCCTCAGCTGCTATCCTTGATGACACTCAAACCCTCTTTCTATCTTTCCTACTGCCACATTGAAAATATTTTGCTTACCTCCACATTTTCATCTCCCATTTCTTGAGGGTCATCGTTGTCTGGTTCAATCACTCCCTCATTATCAATTTCTGGGGGAAAAACAGAAAGCAAGACTAAGCTCCATCTATAAAGGCAGGACTTTCAGCATCATTTTCACATTGGCAAAATGCAATAAAGTCACTATTTTCATCACCTAAGTCACTCTCTTCACTTTCTGGTTCAGGTGATTTAACCGGCTCCTCTGGGTGTTCCTCTGTTTTGCCCTGAGAGAGACACATATTTGTAAGCACACGTTATTTCTGACTGATGCTCTATTTCCCCTCTCATAAATAACAATGTATTAGAAAAATCAGATTGCTATACAGCTGAACCATTTTATTTTTAAGATACTAATCTCCTTTTCCCTCCACTCAGATTATCATGTATGCAAATATTTAAGAGCCCAAATCTGGACTCGTGAACTTCTATCATTGGTAAGGCTGGTCCTTCAAATTTTGTAATTCAATAACCAAAACCAAATAATTCAAGTAACACCCAATTCAGACCCAGTTTTGCAGTGATTACTAACCAACCCTTCCAATCTTCCTGCCTTCCCTCACACATTCTCTGGATCAAAAATTCTCTCAATCTAATACTATTAAGCTAAGGTCCTTTAGCAGGCAACAATAAGCTGATGACAGTGATTTAAATACTGTTTTCATTTGCCAAGGTCTGAGATTGTTGCCATACATACTTAAAATATTTTTTCAAAAATTTCAAATATTTTCTTATCAACTTCTAGCTAAATTTCATCCAAATCCCATAATTTAGCACATCCTGTCTATTATCACGGATACAAGCTGCTTGTCTTCATACTTAATGTCACATATTATATTCAGCACATAGACACAATCCCTCCATATAGCTCTAACTAGCCAGTAATTCCAGCATCCACTGTCTTGCTAAATGAATTAAAAACAATCTTTCTTTCAAAAGAATTTCAAACTTGAAAAAATCCTGATATAAATATCTGCAGGGCAAATTTATTTTCTCCTTTAAAATAAATGAACAAAAACCAGCAACATCTTCCACAACACTGCCTTAAAAATTTGATAGTTCAACTGATCAGTTTATCACTTATCATGCTCGTTAATATTTCTTCTCATGAAAAGATTATAATTTAATCCACTAATGTCTAGAAAAGTGGTCTATGAACAGACAAGAGAAAACAACAACAACAACAAAAAAAATCAAGACCCTGTATGGCATTTGCATTGCAGAGAACATCAGGCATTCACGATTAGGGAAATGGAGCATGATAACACTGGAAATGAACTAGGAAGCCATCTGTAACAAGTCATCTACAACATACAATGGGCAGGCTTCAGACTGAACTCTCACATTCACCCCCCCTATCTGAGTGAAAACTGACAGCAATTTTTCCCCTTCTGCTGCTCAGTAATTTTGTCAGCATCAGTTTGAAGTGATAAATTCTTCATATCTCACCTTACTTGTCTCCTCTGTGGAGGCATTGGCTGGAGCAGGTGGTATTGTGCCTCCCATACTTTTCAGCAAAACAGAGAAAAGACAAAACAAAACAGTAAGATTATCAAAATAGTGACATGTATTTTATTGATTCAAATCCTGATAATCTCTGCTTTTTGTTGTAACAAAAAATATGATGATCCATTTCCCTGTCAAAGCAGCAAATAGAGTACACATCTCCCACACTTTTCTCAGTGTAGTGCAATGCACACTGTCTGCTGTACAACTCCACTGAGACTTGTACTCACTAGCATCACCCTTCACCCACCCACCCTTTCTCACAAGGAAAAGCTGCCTCTTGGCTCAAACGGATTTTCTCCTTTAAATGTAACTTAAGTTTGAATCAGAACTAGGTATTATGATTACAGATATTACTAAAATTATTTTTTTGAACAGAGGTCAAACAATTAAAGAGTACAGCCTAAAAGGCCTATGCAATTAAAAAAAACCTGCTGCCTAGAAAAAAAAAATTCTCTTACATATTGCAATATTCCTGCTTTTCCTTCATTACAATTAAGGAGCAGTCTTTGGAGAGACAGCATTCTGTCAATATAGAACAAACTTCCACATGATATCGACTTTGGTTAGCAGCCAGGAATTAGAGGCTGAATTCTCCAGCTGTTAGATGGAACATCTAATCATACCTATGACAGCATGTCACAAAGGAATACCATTCCCAGCCATCCCCTGCCCCGAATGTCCACCTACTGATGGTTTTCATAAAGATGATTCTACGAACAACCAACTCGTTGGGGCCCCACTCAAGATGGTTAGATGGGATGCAGGGGAGAGGAGAAGGAGGTGGGCAAACAAGGTGAGGCAGGAGGAATCGGAAGGATGCAGGACTATCTGCTTTCAGGAATTAGTGCAACACAAAACTGTATCCCAAGGATGAGAAGTCAAAGCTTCTTAAGCTACTGCAGTCCATTCTCCCCTCCTTTCAGAAGCACCATCTCAGAGTCAGGCCTCAAACTGCCTGAAATCAAACCTAAATGAGGAGGGATAGGACAGTGATAGGGATGAACTGGGGGAGAAAGGGTTGAAGAGTGAGAAGGAGTTGACAGGATTGACAGGTCCTGGCACAGGGCCCTGCAGCAAAAGGCAAGAAACAGCACTAAACTACTTCTCATTTACAAGGAAAAACTGTTTAAAAAAGCCAAAACCAACCAAGCAAACAACAAAAAAAAAATCCAACAAGTGACAAACCCCAGCATGTTCTGAAGCTATTGCAACAATCTCCAGGTGTCCCCAGGATGTTGACATCACTTAATCGAAGTCATACTGCAAGGACTAAACAACAAGGACTGAGAAATCATTATCCAGCTAGGCAGAAAACACAGAACATGTACCAATTGTTCCTCCGACATTTTTGCCCTCGTAGGCTGACAATAGAACACACAACTCTATTAGCCTCTAAAAGCCAAGGAGAGGACTACAGGGACCATCTAGTGAAGCCTTGGAACTTTTCTTCTGCATAAAGAAAACTACAAATTATAAAGCATTTTAGCAGAGCTAATAGCTAATATCCATGGTATTAGCTGGTTTAAAGTCTGACACCTTAAATCACCTCAAGACTGAAACAACTTAGTCTCCTCTGTTCTCTTCATATCCCTCCGAAAACTATCCAAGTTTAGATCAATTTGAAAAATGTTTACTAATAATATGCTATTTAGTGAACTGCCAAGGCTAAACAGATCCTCTCATAGTACTTGAAAATATTTTTGCTATCCTGGTAATCTCTATCTAAATTACAGTTATAATCCCAGAATAAAAAGAAAGTTACTCTAAAATCTCTTAACCCAGTATTTAATTACAACGATTAAATACACAGCAGGGACATATGCGAAGTTTGCAATGTATTAAACCTCAGCAGTATACGGAAACATGAGACACTCTCGTAGGAAAAAGCAGGTACTGAGCTGTAGAAAAAGCACAGACACACACAAGACACACAAAGAGTTTAAATTGTGCAATGCCAGTAACAACTGGGAATCGTCGGGACTCCATTGCAACAGTGACTGCACGTTTCCACTCATCACAGCCATGAGAAGTGTCACATTTATGACTTGTTGGAAGAACTGCAAATGTGATTTCTGCAACCTCTTTTATTATTGACAGCAAAATTATACTTAGAGAGAAATTGGATTACCGTGAATTCAAAAGGGTAAAAATCTATTTGAACAAAACAACAAAAAAACGCAAAAAGCCTTATTTATCAATTAGGGATTCTGTGTTTTATTTTTAAGGACTGCTATTGTTTTTTGTTCAATTGCAGAGTTTTGAAACATGTTTCCTCCAATGACTCATTTCATAATAATTCAAGTAAAGCATTTGTATTTTTATGCAATTATGAAAAATGGGCTTGATAAAATGAATGTCAAAACACTTTCCAAACACACTCATGCACTACCGTATGCTTTCTCTACAAAGAGAATCTATACAGAAATTAAATACAACAGCTAGGCAGAACAAGGGTTAGAAAACAACAAGTGCATGAAAACAGGTAAGACTTAACGTTACTGATGCAATATTAACAGCTAGTCAGAAATAAAGCATCCCATTCTGGTTTCATGAGTAGTAAGTATAATTTAAATTAGAATCCCTAGGTTTAGGGGGGAAGAAAAAATCAAAGCAATTAGCAGAATTTTAGTTGAAAAACTTAATGATGGATTTTAGTATCATTTAGTCATTATTCTAATCACTCATAACACTACCTAGGTAAACAAACCTCTGTCTTTCAGATTAAGACAGGTAAGCCAGACAGAGATATAAGAGTTATCAAGTTTATTTCCACCTGAAGGCAGGCCACGCTGTTTGAAGCAGTTTCCAAAGAACGATCAAGCCCTATAAATGCACTTAATACTTCTACTACAAACAGCACTATCACGTAAAGGCAGAGGGAAACCCACCAGACTTCCAGACAGTTTTGCACGGAAAGTGATTTGGGTACCACTACCACCACCCAAGTGTATTACTTAGGCATATATATAACTGAAATATGTGAAGAAAACCAGAAAACTTGAGAGAGCTGTAGGAAGTTCTGCTCTGAAGTATTTTTTAACTTTTGAGATAAAGACATCCAGTGAAGATTTTACATGTAAAAAACATTCCATGGCTCTAAATGTAACTTCTGTAGTTATAAGACAAGCACCAAATACAAATTCTAAAAATTAATCTGGAAATTAAAGATCTCCCAATTAACATGGAGAAAGTCAGATGGTCATCTTTCCATTCTCTAACACTTTCTTCGGCCAAAAGAAGTCAGTGTTCTTCCTCTCCCTCTTAAAGCAGTCTGTCCATACCTTCATATTTACGCAACAGAAGTACTGGAAGAAACCCAGGGTAAGGCACTGAGGTATTTTATGCAGTAGCAAAAGGAATAAAGACCTGCAGAAGGATGAGACAGACATCCCTCTCCTTCCTAGGCAGAGGTTCATCCACTGTCAGTACTGCAAAGCCAAGTTCAGCTAAACACAAGTGGTTTTACAACCACAGTATTATTCGGATGCATAAAAAAATTAAATATCACTGTAAAAGAACACGAATAAACGCTTAATTGTAGCCATTTTCATTATAGGACATATTGCGAAATGTCGGTGTTTACTCCTCTATACACATGTGCATATACATACACATCTATACACACAAAACCCTGCTGATTCAGATTAACGCAAATTTTCTACAGCGATCCCCACTTTGTCACTAGACAAAAATCGTTTAAATTCGCTTTGCATAAAATGTGCACCTGAAAGTATGTCCCTCACTTCTCAAGAACTCTTTAGTGTAGCAGCCGTAAAAGCCAAGCAGAGGCACTGTTAGCTGAACAAGGGGGTTCTGTGGGTTCTCTGCCAGGGGCCAATAATCGCAAACCTTCCAGCCTCGTGCTTCTGGGCGATCAGGGTGGAACCCAAACAGGATTTTTAATTGAGAAGCATCTGTTACGACAGGCCCGGCTCACACAGAATACGTGCAGCATAAACAGCAGGTACCTAAATAGCTCACAGGGAGCGGAGAATTCGACTACTTTCAAGACATTAAACTTCAAAGAGCAAAACACGCTTTGGACAGGAACTGTAGCTGCCAGGTATTTTGTGCTTTTGGGTACCAGGATGTAAATCAACGTCACTCACCTCCCCACAAACTCGGCTCCTTTTTAAGACAGGCTAGCCAACTCTGCTGCGTAATGCGAGAATTAGCTCAGTAAGTATTACTGTGGGGCTTTCTAGGCTACAAAGCTGAGCCACTGAGATGGCCGGGGGGCAAGCTTTTTGCAACGAGAATATCCAGCGTCAACGAAACAAAACAAAAAATTAACAAGTCTTTTTAACGCGCCGGGAGTAATCCCGGCGGGAAAAGGAGGAGAGGGCGGGAAGAGAAGGGGAGGAGAGGGCGAGAAGGCCGCAGCGCGGACCGGACCGGACCGGACCCGCGGGGACGGCACTGCGCGCCCCCCGCTCCGGCCACGCGGCGCGCCCGCACGCCGGCACGCGCTGAGGAGACACGCCCCCCTCCCCCCACCGCGTCCCGCGCCACAACACCCTTCCCCCCTCGCCCCTTCACGGCCGCCTNCCCCGCCCTGCCCAGAGTCTGGTACCGCCTACCGCGGTTGACTCCGCCCGCGCCAAGCATTGCCCCGCCCACAAAACCCATGGGCACGCCCACAAGCGCCGCGCGGCGCCGTGGAACCTTCCAGCCCGCCCCGCCCATCCCATTCCGAGTCCCCGACCCCGCCCACGCCAGTTATGGGCCCGGTCCTCCGTGGCGTTGCGGCGGGGACGGTCTTGAAGGGGGCGGCCCGGCCCCGC
>VZRR01007576.1:725470-760822 GCA_013398015.1 Oreocharis arfaki
CTGCGTCCCGCCCCTTTCGGCGCCGCTCCCTTGTTGCTGTTGTCGCCCGCCTCCGCCGTGGCCCGTGTTCCCCCTCGCCGGCGGGGCAGGCGGCCTCCGGGGGCTCCTAAGCCGGCGCGGCGCCGCTCATTGGCGGCGGGCCGCGCGCGGTGATGGTGTCAGCGCGCGGCGCCGCGGCGCAGAGAGGCCCGCCATGCGCCCTGTGGCCCGGCCATGTCGCGCCTCCCGCAGCAGGGGCTCGTCCTGGCGGCCAGGGGCTGGCGCGGCGCCGCAGGTCAGACACCCCTCCTCCCCCATACCCCGACACCGCCCGCGGCTCCGCTGGCGACACCGAGCTATCGCCACTCACAGCTCCGCTTTTGCCTCTCCCGCCCCGGGAAAGCGGCTCTTCCCGGTGGCACAGTGGTGGCCCCGGTCAGGGCTGAATCGTAGGAAGGAACAGGCACTAAATTGTTAACTAAAGCAACGGTGTAGAAAGCTCCTCGCTGCCTTCAAGGCGTTGTTTTACTTAATGCCCGCTGTGCCGTCTCGTTGCGAGCTGCCTGTTTGTCTGCCGTATTTGTGGAGAAAAACTGTGGAAACACCAATTTTAAACTAGACTGCAGAAAAAGCTGCAGCTACATTTCACCGCCCGGGTCTCCAGTTAAGCATCACGTAGTGAACGCTTCATGTTATGACTATTAGTTGTCATGCATAAATTATCTTCAGTTAGAGACTAATCATGCTGGCTCCTACAGCAAATCCACAGTCTGTATGTTTTGCTGTAAGCCTCGGAGTCTCAGCTACCCGAAAGGCATATGTTTTGCTTGTGTTTTCCTTGCTTATGCTAGTGAAGAGTTAATAGCATTTGTTCTAAGAATCCTGTGCCATGCTGTGGCAGCACAAATTGGTTTTGTAGTAGGCACGTGGTAAGTAACATAAGGAGAAACCGATTTCCAAAACATCAAATAGATGTTTACCTTCTGACTCGCCTCTCCTTCCATATGTCTTGATGATTTGTGTTCAGGCACAAGCAGTTCTTCAGTTGCAAAGTGCTGTGACTGAGAATTCTGAAGTTTCTGGCACTTCGTTTTTAATTTTAGATTTTGTCTTATCGTGCCCACCCCCACCTCACAGATGCATGCTTGTAGTTGTCTTTAAAACTCACCTGCTGTGGCTGTGTGGGGATTTGGAAGTGGGATACATAACTATTCCGTTTGGCTAATGCTACTGCCATGGAAGGTCAATACATAAACAGGAACTCTTGGGCATCTTCCATACAGGAAAAGAAAATAATGTTCCTGTATAAACCTGTGTTATTTGATGGTTTCTTTGCAGCATTATTGGTAAAAAACAGAACTGGAAAGGCCTTGAAAACTGTGTAATTGTTCCAGATGAGTGAAATTTCTTGAGGACATAGTCAAGAAGAGACAATATACAAGTGTGGTGCTTGGAGCCCTGTGGTGTTTGAGGGAAGCGAGGGAGGTAGAGTGCTGAGTGCCTCTTCAACACCAGTTGTATGAATTGGGATGTGCAAACCAACAGAGCTTCCAGGGTTTTCTTGTTGCATTGTCAGGTTCAGCATATGTTTGTTTCTTTCTATCTGTTCTATGAATATTCGACCGAGTTGTGTGCACATTGTTTCATAAGCTATTGTCATGCACAGCAAACAGAGAAGTTAAGGGGGGATATTTATGTCATATAAGTGAATGAATGCTGCTAAGAGTCTGATGACTAGATTACAGTTCTGCAGTTTCCTAACTGGGAAGTTTTGGGGGTTTATTACCTTGACATGGTGCATTTCTTTTCCTCTAGTTTGCAAGTCATGTGCTCTCCGAAGATTTTCCATCCAGCCTGCCCAGCGGAAGAAGATTCCAAACCGGTATTTGGGCCAGCCCAGCCCCTTCACACACCCACATCTGCTCAAACCAGGTCAGGTTTGGGCCCTGCGCAAGCCAGTCATTGATATTTTCTTGTCTCTGTTTTTCTGAGTGTGTTGATTTGCTGCATCATACAGTTGTCTGTGGTTTCAGCTGTTTATGATTACCTTCATTAGCCAGTAATTATATTTAGTAGCTAATTTCCTTGTCTGAGATGATACTGATTCCAAAAATAGGCTTCATGTGTAATGGCTTTCATAGCTTCCTACTTTTTTCTCATGATGTTTTCAGGGGTGTTGACTTGGGTGCTGCAGACTTTTTGTGGCACTGGCATTTTGGGGGCTCATTGTCCTGCAAATAAATATGTTTTTTATTAAGAGGGAGTCTTTTGTGCAAGCTGAACTGTCAGAATGGTTCATATCCTGTGTCTTCTGAGTCACAAAATAAAGGTGCAGTTCAGCAAAGGTGGATGGGCAGGGACACTGATAGGTGGACACCATTTGTCCACAGAATGTGCCCTGTTCAGAGGAGTATTCAATATGAGGAAAAGGAGAAAAAGAAACTTGTGACTATGAAGTTAGACAGTAGTGATAAAAGAGAAGATGAGGTTGTGCATTTTTTTGAGATTCATGAAAATGAGCATGTAGGCATAAGATGACCACAACTAAATCTAAAAAACAAACAAAAAAAACTGCAGTAAAAATATATTCAAGAATATGTCCAGGAAAACATTCAGTGTTCTTCCATAGGTGGGCATAAAGGGAGACCAGATGAGTATAAATGTGTGTGTGTGTGTGTGTATATATATATGTATACACACACACACACACACTCTTCTGTATTTAACTGTAGAATAATTCAGGTCAGAAGGAACCTCACACAGGTTGAGGAACCTCACACAAAGTTGACAAAAAGCAAATGCCTTTAAAGCTGGGCTAACTTCTGCATTAGATCAGGTTGCTTAGGGCACTCGTTGACAGCTCACAATAAATGAGGCTGAGTCCTTAAAGTGCAGCTGAAACACTGGAAGTGAATTCTAGCTCTCCATAGTATTTTTCCATTTAATAAAGGAGAGGTGTTTTTCTTAAAATAATATGACATTGTTTTATTGCAATTATTGTTTTAAAAAGCAAATGCCTTTAATTTAAAGAGAATTTCCAGGCCTCACAGTTGAAAGACAGCTGGGATCCCCATGTTCCCTCCCATTGCAGCTTCTGAAATTCACTGGACTGTTGCAGTTAGAAAGCTGACTGGAATGCAGTGGAACATAGGGAATTTGCAGTGTAATATTGCAGAATTGTGAGGCCAGATTGCATTAAAACAGTTTCTGTGTTCTCTGTCATTTCTACATTTACTGAGTGAAATAAATGTGGTGGGTTTGTTGGGTCTGGTTGGTTCTTTTTAAAGACTTTCACACCTAATAGGTATTGAGGATATAATTTAAAAGGTGTAAAATTTAATGCAAATACAACATATAAAATTTTCTTATACTCCTTTGTCAAGGAAAAACATTCTGGATAGAACTTCCCTCTCCCACTGCACTCATGCAAGAGTCCACTTGCAGTACAAGTCAAATGTCAATTTTTGTTCTAGAATTGTCACTGTGAAAAATGAAACTGTCACTGTGTCACATGAAAGAGAAAGAAAAGATTATGAAAGTGGAAAGTTAACAATCAGTATCAAAATGCAATCTATGTTAAAGTAGGGTGTTAGCCAAAGAACTGATTAAATCTCTTGTATTAATTTAGATCATAATTAGGTAGTCTCACAATTTTAAAAATACATACTTCAGTTGTTGTTGGCTGTCATTTCAACTTCAGTCTTGTTTTGGTATCTTGATTGCTGTACTTTGTGTCTTTTGGGACTGCAGCAGTTGGAAGAGTACCTTCATCTAAGAGATCGTTTGTTTAGTTAGTGTTATTAGAAGTATTGTATTTAACTGTGGAAAAATCTGAATTGTTAAATATTGAGAAAAGCTGCATATGCCCTGGAGAAGATGCCTTCCCTTAACAGGACTCTGATGGCAGCATGCAGTCCACGGTTTGTTTCTGCCTGGAATCTTGTGACTGGTTAGACTCTGCACCCTCTGTGCTTCTGCCTGATCTCCCAGAATCTCTGACGCTCAGTCTGCCCCTAGTGGTTTAGAAATCGTCACTTTATGAGTTGACTTAGTGTGTATTTGAACAGACATTCTAGCTTTATCTGAGGAAATTAATGCACAACCTCAGGAGGCAAACTTCTGTTCAATGTCCAGATGTTGTAAAACCCATCTGTTTTTAGCAGTCAAAGTTCAGTTTGCCTTGCCCCTTCCTCCTTTTTTTTTACATGTTCTCTGCAAACGTTTGGATGTTTGTCTAAATCTACAAGGTTTTGTGATTTCTACCTTTGCACAGAAATATGTAACACAGCATCCAATTGGTTAAAACAAATTTCTATCTTTGCATGATGGAGAAGGAGACGGAGTGGGAATGTGCTGTAGGGATGGATGCTGAAGGGGAGCAAGGGAAAAGCTTATGGGGGATTACGAGGAAGCCATGCACACGTAAGGCATCAGGAAGTAGGCAGGAATCAGGGATGTGACTAGTAAAATACTCTTGAGTGCCTCAAATTTCTCCATCTGTTTTGTATTCACAGGAGAGGTAACTCCAGGATTGTCACAGGTGGAATATGCTCTTCGCCGACACAAACTGATGGTGTTGATCCAGAAGGAAGCCCAAGGCTGGGATGGTTTGGACCACACAGTGATTCTGCTGTCCAACCCTACATACTACATGAGCAATGACATCCCCTATATTTTCCACCAGGACACTAATTTCCTGTACCTCTGTGGATTTCAGGAGCCTGACAGCATCCTGGTGCTGCAGAGCATTCCTGGCAAAGCCCTGCCATCTCACAAATCCATACTTTTTGTGCCCCGGAGAGATCCAAATCGAGAGCTGTGGGACGGGCCCAGATCAGGCCCAGATGGGGCAATTGCTCTCACAGGAGTAGATGAAGCTTACACCATTGATGAGTTCAGGCACTTGGTGGCCAAGCTGAAAGGTAACAAAAAATAGAGGGGCAGTGAGATGAGGTGTGGTCTGCAGAGTCTGAATGGTACAGGTTTGGGAGGTGGTCTGTGACATCACTTCAAGACTAAAATGAACTTGGGGAGGGGCAGGGAGTATGGCTGTGACAAAGGCACTTGGAAATTCCTGTTAGCTTGTTCAGGGCCACCAATGGATATGTAGTTTTGAAAATTTTTGACTTTGTTTCGTATCCATGTGAATGCCATCTGCACATCTGTGAAGTATTAAGGAGCAGGATAAGCAAGACTGTGTTACTGTTTTAGTCATATCTGTTTGCTGACAGAGCCAGAACCAGATGAGGTATAGGAAACTTGAAGGCTTTTTTTTCATGGTAGACTTGGAAAACAATCCACATAGGAAGCTTGTTAGTCCCCTCACATTTAGCTAGATGGTGACTTGCCCTTGAAATACAAACATTGCTGTCCTTTAGAAATACTCTTCTGCATCTAACATCACCATGTAGCCTCAATACTTATAATCCAGGAGGAACTTAAATGCATTGTAAAATGAAGCTGAAGAAGGCTTATGACAGTATAATAAGGGCAAGTGTTACCTTGGAGGGGTCACGCAGCTAGAGGGAGGGAATTCTTGAGTATTAAGTACTAGATCTTGGAATCTAGTTACTTTGTTTCAAAAAAGGATGTCTTGAAAATAGGTAAGTCACAGGGCAAAGGATAATCAAAAAAAGCATGAAATGTGTGTGAGATATATGCTGAACAAACCCACTCAGCTGGAAAATGAGAAAACAAGACAAGGTATGAGATGTGTATAGTTGAGGAAAGCACAGAGAGGATGACTGTGAATGATTAATTGCTGGTTTTCTTAATTTAAAAACAAATGGAACACTGAAGTTATCACGTGGCAGGGTTTGGCATCTTTTAAGTTGTAGATCATTCATGGAAGACTTGGAATATCAAAATGGAGTCAGAAGTTTGTAATTCTGTGGGGGAGAGGTCCATGAAAAACAGTAAAGCAGCTAAGGGAAATACTCTTTAATAAATGCCCGGTTTCTTAGACACTTTCTGTAAGCACCTGCTAATGGTTACTGTCACCAAAGAAGGAGGGCCTGAGTGAATATCAGCAGTGACTCACCCTGGCTTTTCTACTCATTTGCATTTAAAATGCTGCCATGAGGAGAATGTTGGTGCTAACTGATGTTCTGAATAAATTTCCACTATGGGTAAACGTGTTTGTTCTCAGTAAGTTCATCTTCTTTGAATGGCTGAAATAAGCAGTTGTTCCCTCAAGTGTTCTAAGGCATTGTTGGTAATAATCCTGATTCCATGCAAAAAGGGAAATTGCCTTCCAGTCAGTGTGGATCTCGCAGGCTGAATGGGAGAATGATTCAGAAGGTGCGCTGTGATGTGCTGACTTAGAAGAGGTTGCTGCTATTCTGTGACAGTGGAAATGTTTATATGGTCTCTCAACGTAGATTCAGAGAAAATTATTTTTCTCAAGCAACAGGTCTCGTTTAGGAGGAGTGAGTTAATTCAGTATGGGGAGGACATTTCTGCACTGATTTTTGTCTGTGTCAACATTTGTTTTGTATTCCAGGTGAGTCAAACATGGTTTGGTATGACTTGAGAAAACCAGTGCATACAGAGCTGCACTCTGACTACATGCAGCCCCTGGCTGAGGTAAAAGCTCGGAGCAAAAACCACATCCAGGGTGTTCGACATCTCGTGCAAAACCTTCGGCTGATCAAATCCCCTGCAGAGATTGAGAGGATGAAGATAGCTGGCCGGGTGACAGCAGAGGTAATGGGGTTGTGTGCTCTCCAAATGAACCAGTGCATTCATTGATGAGGTGACATGGGTAAGAAGGAGAGCTTTGATCTAATCTGTTACTGAACTGCTCTGTCTCAACCGCTGGCTGGGCTTGGCTCCCTCCACAGGACAAGGAGAAATGGGAAGACTGCTTGGACTACCAGATACTCTCAATTAGCATAACTCGAGTGAAGACAAGCCAGCAGCTGCTAGACTTTGTTTAGAAGCAATATCTGTTCAGGACTAGCCTTTTCACTGTCTTCCCAGCTTCCTCTCTGCTTTCCAAAATCATTTTCTTTCCCATCTATTCTGTTTATTTTGAAGAAACGGGATTTTTGGAAGATGTTTCCTATGTATGTGTCTGCATTCCCCCTTCTCCCTCAAATACCTTTTGAATTCATTGGCCGCTTTTAAACAAATCTGACAGATACCTTAAATACAATTATATTTTTGTAAATATTATTAAAATAGATAGCCAAGTAGAAAAGAGAGGCACAGGTTGTCCTTCTCTGAAGGAAAAGCTGCATAAGGCAATCCTGTTATACCTGAGGGAATCTGTAGATGAGACAACTTCTAAAATGCCAAACCATGGGATCGGCCTCAATCATCTAATCCTTTTTTTTTTCAAAAACTAGAGTCAATCATCCCCTAAATACAGTTTCATAGGGAATAAAGCTTAACTGGTTCTAGTCTTGACAGCACTTTCACCAAAGAAGTTGGTGAAACCCTCTGGTTCTGGGCCACCTGATTTTGGGCCTTCCTCAAAAGACAACAGGTAGAAAAAAAGCACTTCCCTCGAGTTCAGGCTCTTTTGCTAACTGAAAGTCCATTCTTTTTCATAGGCTTTCGCAGAGACAATGTTTGCCAGTAAATCCCCTGTGGATGAAGCCTTTCTGTATGCAAAGGTGAGTACTTTGTAGCTGGAAGTGAGATAGAAGGGCTGGATGTTAGTTATCCTTCCAGGAAACCAGAAATGTCAGTTCTCTTTATCATGTGTCTCCCACTGTAGCACAATTCTTCACCCAGCTCTTGTGGTTCCTTGGACACACAGAAGAGTCAGTGTGAGGAATTCTTCAGCTGTACTTCCTGTACCCTTATTTAAGGAGTGTAGCAGTTATCTAAGTTTCTCTCTGTTGATATCTTTTTGTACTATATTGAAATGCAAAACCTGCTAAACAATCAGAGATAAAGTTATTACATTATCCTATAATACAGGTCTGTTACACAAAATTTTAGTAGTTACAGCACCTGTTAGTAAAGCCTGCCTCTCTTGCCTCTAGCCTCTTACTACATCAGATTACCACAGTCATCTTGAAGCAGTTTGGATTCCTCTCAGTTACAAAATAAGGGCTAATTGGCTTGCACATTTGGTAAGGAACTTTGTAAGGAGTTGCACTGAGATGTCTGTTCAAGACACATCAGCAGGATTTGACCCTCTGTTATGACGTGAATGGGCCTGTGCTGACATGACATGGAGTTGTAAAAACCACTTTAATTAAAGTGTATTTTACAGATCAGTTTTTCAGTCCAGACCAGGATCATAAAACCTTTGCTCCGTGTAGGCATCCTGGAATGTTCTGGCCGATGTGATTTTGGTAATCGTAGAAAAGACATGCTATTAATATATTGAGGGCCTTTATAGATGTAAGTTTATTGATTTTCACACTTTCATCAGCTTCATCATTCATGAAAGGTAAGGATCTTGAGGCTTACGGTGTCTTTTTTCTTCTACCCCCTCAGATATCAAGGCAGTGCATGCTTTCAAACCTTCTTAGTTCAACAGTCATGAAAATAGATACTGCTGTAAATATGCTAGTACTTTGCAATTTTAAAAGATAGCAACAAACCATGACTGTTGTCATGCTGACATACAGGATCTTCGAAAATTCACAGTCACATGGCAAATAAGAGCATTACTTTATATAAGAACAAATCCTCACCTGGATGTATGACACTGTAGTGAATGTTTGAGACAGTATTGAACAGCTTGTACCAGAAAGAGCTTCCCTGAGTCCCAGTACAGGCTTGAAAAACTCTTGAAAAAGTGGATTGCTCTGTATTTTTTTTCCAGAGTTCTTGGAACGTTCAAGAATGCTTTCATTTAGTCAACTCACTTTCCAGTTTCACTTTGTGTTGTACAAATTTAGAAAACAGTTGTAGGACATGAATTATTATGGTTCTAGGGCATTTAATCACCTGAGTCAGCATTAATGGTTTTCTCTTCTCTGAATTGTTATTCCAGTTCGAATTTGAGTGCCGGGCTCGTGGTGCTGACATCTTGGCTTACCCCCCTGTTGTTGCTGGTGGCAACAGATCAAACACTTTGCACTATGTGAAGAATAATCAGGTCATCAAGGTAACCCGTGTGCTGTCCAGTAACTTGAAATGCAGTGCTGTGACACAAATATACGTTCCCTAGCTGCTGTTTGTTTTGACTGAACAGAACAAAGCACTTAAATACATATTTTTTGTGTGAGCAAGGGAAAAGAATCCTGCCCTGGTTAATTTTACTGTCAGTGGCAGATTCAGCTTGTCTTTTCAGTGCTTGCTGCAGTATTTTCTGAACAGTGCAAGGACTTGCAAACAAGGTTGCAGATAATTTAGTGAACATGTCTGCTCTCAGAGCAGCTTGCAGTGCTGGGGGCCTCACAAAAAAGAGGAGCCACTGTCTCAGGCAGAGCAAAGGCACGAGGGGGGATCTTCTGCTGTCGCTTGCATTGCTTGGGCTTCCTTTGCAACATAAGGGGCAAAGTGCATTCTTGCTCTGGTGAAGCTGAAAAGCATTTTGGTTCCATGTAGCCCAGCAAAGCAGGGAGGGAGAACAAACAGGGAAAGGATCAGTGTTAAGAGGTGGAAGAATAACATGTTTTGTCTTATTTTGAAGATTCTCATTGAATTGAACCCTCTCCAGCTTTCCTAACAATAAGCCTTTAAATTCAGATAAGTATTTTCAGGGGCAGTATTCCCTCACTGCTCTGCTCACTATTTACTTTTCAGAGGAGCATATTTTTCCTCTGTCTTATTGCAGGATGAAACTTTCCCACTAGTATTGTCTTTTCTTGAAGCTGGCATGCTAGCAGACCTTGAAATGATCTGCAGAGACAAATGTACAAAAGATATGGCAGGCTGCTTTTGGCAGAAAGAAGCCTCCTTTCTTGTTCTGTCATCCAAGGTCAGATGTGACTGACGTGCTGATGTAACTCCAGTTGCTTCTGTTAAAGTTGTTCAGTTAAATGACTGTCACTTGTTTTTTCCAAGATGATTAAGGAGGAGGTTAAACCTATAAACTTGACTCTTCCTTTGTGTGCTGCTTCCTCAGATCTTGTTTCCAAATAGGCTAACAAAAGTGTCTAATTTGGTTGGTATTGGAATGTTTCATTCAGTCTTTTACTTAGAGGGCTCCGCTTTAAAGAAAGAGGACGAGCACAGCATAAGGCATTTACTAGACAATCAAACCACAGTCTGAATTCCCTTAGTCAATAAATTACTACTTAGCTTGTTTAATTGCTTGGAAAATGGTAGGTACTGTAATTTCAGATTTGCCTTAAAGAATTGAACCAGCTATTGTGAAAAAGTTAAAAAGTACAATTTAAAAGGATAGTTAATGGCCTGTCTGTTCAGTGGGATAGTGAGATCTGCTCAGTGCTGGTTTATCTGCTGTGTATCTGTTTGTGTCACTTAACTGTACACAATGATAACAGCTAGCACTGGAAGTAGCGCTAGCAGTGAAATTGTGCTGCTTTATTCTTTCCCTTGACATGCTGCAATTATGGCTTGTCATTCCACATCATGTCTGCTGGCACAATCATGGATCTCTGGGATGAATCTCTACATGTAGTGTAAGTCTGTAGGGAATTTAATCCGAACTTTTTGAACATCTTACTTCTCTATTTGTTGCTAGCCCCTTTAAGGGGCTTAAGGAGGGAAAGCGAGGCAGTGGTTTTGCTCTTGGCCCTTTGTGTTTCTTCTGTGTGACTTTTTGGGGGATGTGTAGTCAGTGATTTAATTGATACCGAACAGTTTTGCTGAAGTGAATTGGAGATTCACTTCTCCAAAGTTTTTTCTTTATCACCAGATAGATTGAGAAAGATACATTAGAGCTGTCAAGAAAGCCCGAGAAGAGAAAGGGAAGGTGGTACAAGCTATTCACCTCTGCATTTACAGCAGTGATACACTGTCAGATTTAGTGATACAAAGTGATTTTGCTCGGTCCTCATATCCTATGACAAGGGTAAATTTGTAGCTGTTGGTGATCCTGTGGGGAACTCAGGAATCCTACGGTTTTGTTGCAAACCCCTTCTGTTTCTGTCACTATAGCTGAGAATTTCTGGTGAAAGGAGTCATAGGCATCATTTGCTGGAGGAAACGATCCAGGTATGAATTGGACTCGTGTCTCAGAGAGCAGAATAGTTCAAGGCAAATGCCTTTTTTAAACTCCAAAATCTTCATCTTAAAAGTTCAAACACTAGATAAGTGTAACAGTCAGAGACTGCCTTGCAGAGAAACAATCCAACTGGAATAGCCTATTTATAAACAGTAGTACCTGGGGTATTACTCTGCAAAAGGAATTCACATTTCTGCAGCTGCCTTGTGAAAACAGAGACATAACTTCCTTCTCTGCTCTCAGACAGAAAAATCGATTAATAGCTGGATTGACCCAGAGAACATTCTTTCCTGTTATTCTCCAGGATGGTGAACTGGTCTTGCTGGATGGTGGATGTGAATTTTCCTGCTATGTGAGTGACATCACACGTACCTGGCCTGTCAATGGAAGGTATGCTGCAATAAGTTTTTTTGAAGAATTTTGATAAGTTCTTAAGTAATTGATGGATTGAGCGTGCATTTAATCATAGTTTTACCATGTCCCATTCTGTGGTGCTTCAGAGTAATCAAATTATATAAAGTAATCGTTCAGCTGTATTCCCCACTGCCTCATTAATAACTGCATAAATATGTGTGATTACTGCTATTTTCAGCTATTGCAGCATGCTTAAAGTGCAGAGAGGGCTTTTGTACATTCAGCTGTGGCTGACTCCAGTTGTGTGTAAGAAAACAGGAGTTTCAGTTGATGTGTACATAGCTCTGCCCACTGTGAATTTGCTGGTGTGATGTCGCCGTATTTTTGTTTGATTCCTGTATGTTTTGGCTCAAGTGCATTCTTTTTCCTGCAGTAGCTTTGCCTTGCTTTGCTTAGGGGTTAGGTTCTCAGCTGAGAAGCCATACACAGTGCATTGAAGGGCATGTTGCAGTGATGCTTTGTCTAACCTTTCATACCAGGAGACAGTTGCTTTGCTTTCTGATTTTCCCCTACTCCATCCTTGAATTGAATCTGTCCCCAAAATAGGTTCTGGGGACAGAGCATCTTTTCTCCTGGAAACAGATTTAGTTGTGAGATGCTCCTTTTCTCAATGGTCTTCAGGTTCACCAAACCCCAAGCAGAACTATATCAAGCTGTCCTGGATATCCAGGAGTCCTGCTTGAGCCTCTGCTCCCCTGGCATGAGTCTGGAAAATATCTACAGTCTCATGCTGAGCCTTATTGGACAGAAACTGAAAGACTTGGGTGTCCTGCAGAGCAGCATCAGTGACAGCCATTTCTTCAAGGTACTTCAAGTTTTTTTACTCTAGTTTAACCCTATTTACTCTAGTTTACTCCTGTTAATCCTGATTGTTTCCTCCTTGGGTGGTGGTAGGGCTTTAGTTTGGGTTAGGAATGTGCTTTCAAGATGTCTCTTCTGATTATTGACAAATGCTGCTTTAATTCATGTTGTGGGCTGGTCTCTGCACAGGAATGAATTTCTCTGAGACAGGGCTAAACTCCACAATGTGATTCAACCATTTGGTGCACAGTTTGGTCTGAAGTAACCCCCAGTCTTATATGCACATAGTGTGAATATTTGCTCCCTGGCTCTTGCTGTTTCACTCTACAGATCATTCCCATTGCTCTGCACTACTTGCCAGTGCAGAAACAGCTTTAGAGCACAGTCTGAAGAGAACTATTGGGACATGGGCACTAGCACAAGATTCTGGGTCCACAGTTGGCTGCAGGCAGTTATTTGTAGTTTTGTAATCTGTTTAATATCACATAAATCTGCGGTGCCACCAAAAGGTGCAGCCTACTCTCAGTCATTCCACCTGCTGCCTCTTCTGCACCATTTTGTGTCGGTACTGGGATTCACAGAGCTACCTGGTGAACAAGACTGGGAGACTGGTCTGCTGCAGAGCCGAACCTGCAGATAAATAGGATTGGTTTGCAGTTAAGAGAAGTTTATCCGGTCACTCTCACTGCAAAGCTGCATGATTGCAGGCGCCAATACTGCAAAGATGGCGGAAGCAGGTGACGGCACTACCGCTTTTGGCAGCCCGACAGGTTGCTGCCGGATTTAGTTGTGCGCGGTGCCGGTGCCATGGCAGCCCCGGCGGACGGAGGGTGTTGTGCCGGATTCCCCCGGCAGGTGGCAGCACAGCCAGACGGGAGCAGCGCCGGCAGCTCAGTCCCCTGGGAATGAGGAGCGCGGGGCAGGGAGGCGTTCTCGCTGATTCCTGCTCCGGAGGGAGGGAGATTAGGATCGTGCGGGGGGAGGCGGTGTCTGTGCCTTGTAGAGGTGGATTAAAATCACGCTGCAGCTACTGAGTGAAATCGGCACTGCATTCGCTCTGCTGTGCAGAGGAGACCGCTTTCACAGCCCAGAGCAGCTGTATCCACTGCTGCCAGTTGTGAGGGTCTGCTGATGAGAGTCATGCAGGGCTTGGATGTTTAAGGGATGGAAAGGGTTGGGGCAGCAAAGCTCAGCGAGTTGCAAATTGACATCTTGCCTGGCATGCTGAGATGGTGATGGGTTTGAACTGTTCTTTTCAGTGAGGGGGAAAGGCAATCTGCAATGTGCTCATATATTATGCTAGTGGGTTTTAAGGACCATCCAGTTCTAGTAAATGGAAGGCAGCCCCTGGTGACCTAGTCATGGCAGTAAGACTGCTAGTTAAGCACATAACTATTCTGTCTCTTTTTGCTATCTTTTGTATTGGAACAAGTTGGGCTATGTTTAACTGCCTGTGACACTTGTTTTGTCTTCTCTTAGGCTGTTCGAAAGTACTGCCCTCATCATGTGGGCCATTACTTGGGCATGGATGTTCACGATACCCCAGATATATCCCGATCACTCCCATTCCAGCCAGGCATGGTGATAACCATTGAACCAGGTAAAAGCAGTCAGTGGTGGACAAAAACATGCCACACTGAGGGTAACAGTATTGCTTTTCAGTAGTTAGTTGGTCCTGCAGACCAAAGCATTCAGATCCTTTCTGGTGAAACTGGAAATTGTAGCAGTATTGGAAAGCCTTAAGTTATTCCCATCCCAAAGTCATTACAGTATTAGAAAACCCTATTTCCTTCCCAAACGTAGCCAAGGTAACACATAGTGGGAGTAATCTCAGGAAGCAGAGTAGCAGAGCTCAGGCTGTGCAGCACAGGTGAACTGCAGTGCAGAAGAGCAGGGTCAATTCACTTGTGCTATGTTCTGTGTTCCTGCCACCAGTCACTGGTAGTGTGTCTCAAGCATTGCAGTCTGCAGTTACAGGGATTCACAATTTAGCTATGCAAATTAGGCATACTGTGATTAATCTTCCTTTCTGCTTGTCACTAGATTTGGAGCTGTCAGCTGGAAACTTATATTTAATGCTTGCCTTTTCTCTGTCTCTATCCAGAACATTGTTAAAGTCATCATTGTGAATGTAACACTGACAGCAAGAAGTGTGAAAAGGCCAGGTGTAACTATGGAAGTTTTTATTAATGTGCTAATATCTGTAGGCACAGAGGGACACTTTCTTTTCTTTGCCCACCAACAGCCATGAGTGGGGGGAGTGAGAGTAACTTGCCATATTAAAAATTCTCAGGATCAAACTCACATTATTTTGCTGAAAATCCAACCCCTCTCTCCTGGTGGTGCAGTAAGGGAAAGGTGATGTTCTGGAGAGTGTTGTGTGTTTTAATTCCCTTTCTTCTTTCAGGCATTTATATCCCTGAGGATGATGCAAGTGCTCCAGAGAGGTTTCGTGGCATTGGTGTGCGCATCGAGGATGATGTTGTGATAACAGAGGATGCACCTCTTGTCTTGTCTGCTGACTGTCCCAAGGATATCTACCACATCGAGCAGATCTGTGGCCGCAGCTCTTGATGCCCCTTCTCTGCCTCTCTCATCCTCCTTGGGAGGCGCAGCCCTGCAAGGATGCAGATCCCCCTAGCTGGCTATAGTTGTCAAGTGATGGAACACATGGACAGTTGATGGCTGTTTCCAAGACTGGGGCTGGGCAGGGGAATGCGAAAGGCTTGGGTACTGAGGGATGAAAAAGCAAAGCAACTTTTTCTGTGTGCATGTTTCTTCTGATTTGTGCTGATGTTGAACTGTTGTAGGACATGGGAGTGGATTCATCTGTCTGCTGTGTGGATCCATGTGTTCTGGGGCTCTTGGGGGGTTGAATTTTGTCGGTGCCACCAGATGCATGGGTGCAACTGCTGAGATCAAGGCCCTGTTTTCCCCCCTTAGCAGTAGTTTCACAACGGTCAGATTTTAAAAATGAAGCTTTTTATAAATGCTGGTTTGGGATAAGAAAGTATCGGACAGCTTTAATTTTTATAGAATCATGTAAGGAGAGGGTTTGGTAATCAGGAAGATGGGTTTGGTGGAGAGGTGGTTGTATCTGAAGCCAGTGGAGAATTCTTTTAGTATTTTAAGGCTAAGGATGTATATAGGCCTTGTTCAGGCATATGCAAAATAGGCCTGCAGCAGGGAAAAACACCTTGTCTGGTCTTTCAGCTTATTGGAGTGTTTGGTAATTTCAAAAAGGACAAATAGGGCTCAGAAGGTTAGACATACCTATTCTTGCTCTCTTCCACATTCCCTTCCTTTTGTCCCAGAGGTCCATTCCTTTTTCCTGCTCTGAGTCCCTCTCTACCCTAGGAAAAAGGGCCATTTTGATTATGCTGGACTCCACTAGTGAGCTGTTGGTTGTCACCAAGAGATGTGAGGTGTTCAGTTCTGGGACAATCACAGCACCTATCTGGCTTATGCTTGCCGTATGCTGTAAGTGCCAGCAATTTCAGCAGTGTTTTTGAAGAGTCTGCCCTATGGTGAGTGTCAAGTCTTTACATGGCTTTTATATGGAATTCACCGGAATTTAAAGTAATTCTTCTTTTCTGAACTCTGAGGGCATGCTAAGAGCTGACTTTTGGGTTTTTCCAAGTGCTCCGATAGTATTTTTGAGACAGCTGCGAATGTTACTGGGGCTAGGCTGGATGAGGAGTAAAGAGAAGAATTTTCTACCCTGAACATCAGCCTGCCACCCAGGCCATTGTATGCTGTAGTAAATACACCTACTAGAGGCAAGCACAGCATCTGTGTATTTACTGAAAATATTTTGACAGTCAGCTATTTAACATGTCTGAAAAATGCCTCTCATCAGAGCATCTCCTGTTATTTACACTTGCTGTTGCATCACCTTATTTCCTTTCTTATTGTAGCTTTCAGTGTTCTTCATCTGTTATTCTAAATTTTCTTCCTCTTGTCTGCCTCGATTGTCTATTTTTGACCCACTGTGTCACTGCTTCCTAATCCATTTTACTTTCTTAACAACGTTACTGCCTCTTCCCCAGCTTGGCCTAATTCCGCACAGTGAATGTAGCCAGAAGCATGTGGGGAAGGTGGTCAGGGTTCTGGAGTTTGACCTCTGGCTCTGTTTCTGTGTAATCTCTAGCAAAAGTGCAGACTTTTTTTCCTTTTTTTTTCCTTTCTTTCTTTTTTTTTTGGTTTTTTTTGTTTGGTTGGGGGTTTTTTTTGTATTGGGTTGTTGTTGTTGTTTTGTTTTTTCTGTGTTTCATTTCACTTAGTGAAGGCCAAGTGGGAAGTGTCTCACATCTCTCATTGCATTTAATGGGAGCTGGGTGCATGCACTGGGGTTTGAATTTTGGCACCTGAAAGGCAGCCAAGATATGCCATAATTTTATTTTCTACACGTGACAAAAATAAATGCTTTTACAGGGTTTAGTGCATCAAGTTTCACCTGTTTAAGAGAATCTGCTAATCTCTGATGGCAGCACTTGTTAAATACTGCTGTGTTGCAGTGATAGCTACAGCCTAAAATGTTAGAACAGAGGCTTCCTAAGTATGAACACACACCTGATGAATACCTTTGATGTTGTTCTAGTCTGTAATACATTTGTTCTTCCAATTACACCTGTTAGAGCCATATCAACTGGGCCAAATCTTGAGGATTTTGGAACTATGTAAGCAGCTTAAAATAACGTTCATCTGAGAGATACAGGTCTGCACATTTGCCCATCCATCTAACAGAGTTAATAATTGTACTTACTGTAAATAAGCTTTTAAAATGCATATCTAAAAATATTTTTAAAATAAAACAATTTGTAGATGGTCATTTCTCAGACCATCAGGTTGCATGCTGTTGAATAGATATATGCACCTCCAGAAACAGCATTATTTTTCAGGGAGATTTATAAATTGTATGGCACCCGTCTTGGACTTGAAATCACATTGTCAAATGTAGGCACGCATTAATTCCTACTTCTCTCAGGAAAATCCTGCGACTTGTAAACACCAATAGATCTTAGGAATGCTGCGGATGAATGTTTCTGTCAGTAAAGAAGTGTTTGTGACTCTGCTGAGTGGAAAGTAATGGATCTGCTAGGGCTGCTGGGTGTGTCTGATGTAAGCCATGCATATTCTGTAATTCTTCCTTCTGTTCCATACTCTGTAATTCTTCCACTCTGTTCAGCCATTTTTTCAGCATAAACTGCTGCTGTTTTGAATCTCTTGTTCCATGTAAAGGGTGATTTTGCAGAAGGTATTAAATCTGCATCCTGTGAACCTAAAAGGCTTTTTCTCACTTGATGCACAGATGATTAATCTGTGAGCTACACACGTGCCGCAATGTCCCTTGCAAACAACCAAGTCCTTGAACATTTTACATGACCTTCATCAAGAAACTCTAAAGAGCTGGGTTCTCTGGCTGCAGGCACGGCACATACCTGTGGTGTATCTCCTGTCACTGATCCCATCCTGCCAGACTGTCTGCCTCTGCCACAGAAGAGATTCCTCCCTCCAGCCTTGGGTGCAGGAGCAGCTCTCAGTGGTGGCACAAGTCGACAGATGCTTGATGAGGGCATTGGTGGGATCACAGGGAGTGAAAGAGAAATTGAGGTATACACAATTTCACATGGGGAGAGATTTTCTTTCATATGGCACAGGTCTTAAGGGCATCAAAGTATGAGAGAAAATGAGAGCCAGCCATCCCTATGGAGAAGCTGCTTTGCTTGCAGAGGAACCCTGAGAGGCTTTTGGCTTACCCCATTTCACCTTCTACCAGGGGATTGTTTTGCCTTGCAGTGAATTAGTAAAGTCCTGTTGTTAAATAGAGTCTGAGCAGAGGTACCAATTTGCAGATTTGCTTCTGTCATCAAAGTGGAATGAAATTTGACATTTAACACAGTTTGGCATTTTACCTCTATATGGAAAAATACAGTATGTCTTTCCTAAAACTGCATTCATTATTTTGCAAAGGAACACGGTGTAGGAAGTAGCAAACTGAGGTAGCACAGTAAAGAGAACAGAGATGGAGGTTTTGAGGACTGTACAATGCAATAAGAGAAGAATCAGGAGAAGGTTGTGATTTGGAGCTGTGGGGATGCGTGCAGGGGGATGGGAGAGCAAGGAGAGAACAACAGGGCATAAACTGGCTATTCAGTATGTTGTCAAAATGGTGCAATAGCTCCAGAAAACTGGTTATGCTGTTTCATAACCCTGATTGATTTGTCCTACTCGGTAGGGAGCAAAAAAAGAGTCAGATTGTATTGATGAACTTGGTCTTAACAGTTAGTTTAATTATTTATTTTAAAAATCAATAGAATTATCATATGAGAAAGTTTTATGCAGTTTCATGCATTGATTATGTGTCATATTTTAAATAATGTGAAGAGAAAAAAGTATGTTTCTAGGCAAAATCTTCATTATGATGGAGAGAGCAAGGCTGAGGTTACATGCTCTTATGCTATCCAAATTACTGCTGTGGAAATTGAGTAATTACTCTCAGGAGAATTAGCATAAGGTGAAAAGAATTAGGGTTAAACAGGAAAAAAAATCTATATGAGCTAAATGACAAAAATGTTTTAATTATGATATTTAATACTTTATGTAATTGGATAACAAAACTCTGCACTGACATAAATTGATGGTTTTAAATTTCTTTTAAACTGAGTTGTCCAGAAGCCTGTACAGGCATCTCTTTATTAGTATGCAGATCTAAAGTGCATTAAAGCACATCTGTTAAATATGCTCCCTACATGTGTGCACAGCCTCCACTTGATTAAAAATCATCCTTTGGACACTATCACGGTGCTGGCTCTAGGAGTGGATCTATAAAATTCACTGTATTTAAGAGATATAACAATGAAGTACATTTTAAAGCAGAATTTATAATTGAAATGGACAGTGAGGCACTGTGGGCTCAATGACACTCAATTTCAGCTCCTTTCTCCTCAGTTTTTCTTTCTACCTTAACTGCGTGGCAGCTCTGAGCCTTCTTCCCTAGCAGCAAGTGGAGCAATGAACCCCTGTCTTCCTGGGACAGCTTATGCCTCAGCCTACTTGGTTGTTTATCTGAAGCACCACCCAATATCTGGCTAACCAAAACCAGGCTTTTCAGAAGACAGGCAAAAAGGAACAAGGAAGAATTTCCAGCTCTTCCATGTGTGTGTTACCTTCGCTTGCTGACTCATACCATGTATGCCTTTTTAGCAACCATGACAGAGTTATCCATTAACAATGGCAAAGGAAAAGAAAAATTCCTGTCTTGGTAAGCCTGGCAATGAGATTTTTTGAACAAAGAAAAAGTTAACAAGCAAGTTGGTTCTAGACCCAAAAGTGAGAATGTCTACTGTAGGCTTCACTATGTTCCTTCCATGGGGATTCTGGGGAAACAGGTAGCACTGCAGGAGCAATCTGCAGTCTTCATTTGGGAGCTTTTTTGCGAGGGCTGGTCTCAGACATGTTGTGGTGGGGCAGAACTGACAGTGGCTAAAGCTCCGTATTGGGTTTTTTCCTCCCAAGACCATAAAGAGGCTGTGGCTTTTTAAAGGAATCTCAGCTTTTCATAATTCAGGCAGAAATATAATGGCAGCACAGGCTGAGAACTCTCAGCCTGTGGTTGAACTGGAAGTTGTTGGCATTCCAGTGAAAACTTTTAGAAATGCAGTTCTTTCCAGGGAAACAGCTCAGTGTGTTTTTTTGTGCATAAATCAGGCCAATATGAACAATATTGTGTGAGAGGGAGACAGGCTCAGCTTCTCTTTATTCTCAGCAGAGCAAGGCTTCTGCCTCTGTGTGCCTTTGGGATATTAATGCAAAATGGGATTGGCCACTGATCCGGGTTAAGATTACGTGGTCTGACTCTTGTACTGGGAAATAGTTAGCAGATGTCAGGTGATCTCTTATCATGTGAATATTTTACTCAGGTAGTGCTTTAAGTTTGGGGATAATACACTTCGCTCTTTCAGTCTAACATGCACAGAGAGTGTAACATACAACATCTGTTTTGCCTACGGGAGCTATAACCAGCCCCTCTGTAATTAATAGTATTACATCTCCATCATGAACACACAGCAAATTATTAGAGTCATTCTGAGAAAGCACATCTGTTAATGGCATAGCAGGGGGTTGGGTTTAAGCTTTCTCTGCAGGCCTTGTTCCAGGTTACAAAACCTGGTGTTCCTGGTGCTACCTATGAGCACCCTTCCTTACCACCTCTTGGCAGAATGGCCATTTCTATTGGGTGGCCTCTGTGAAGTGTTGGCATTTCTGTGCTGTTGTCCTAATGTGTCATGAGGATCTGCTTAACAATTTTAACATTGTTTCTTGGATAGACGAGGTTTGATATAGCATCAGGGATTAGGAGAGTTCTGCTGTGGAGCCAGGTCTGGCTGGCTCCTTGCACACTGTGCCCTTGGTCCATCACGATCAGTTGCTCGTGTCTGCCTGTCCTCAGTGGGACAGAGAGGCACAGCCCTACTGACAGCTCAGGAATCTCCAGTCCTCACATCCGCATGCAGCTGCTCCTGTCACAGAGGCCTTAATCTCCAACTGTCCTTCTAACTCTTCCCATTCTGGGCTTGCAGAGGTACCAGTCTGGAGCCAAAAGCTGTCGCCTCTGGTGTGCTTGTTGCACTGACCAATTGTCAGATTCCATATGGTGCTGTTGAGGCTTCTGATGCATTGCAGTATCTGGTATGTATATGGCTTTCTAATTTATGCTTTACCCTCTTCTTTTTTCCAGAAGATGAGCTGTTTAACAGCTACATGGGTGTTACTGTGGTGACTGTAACCAGGCAAAACCATGCAGTTTGTACTGAGATAGTTCTACATTTGTGGACTTGGAGATGATTAAGAAATTTTTAAGGGCTTGTTGTACTTTTTTGCTCTTTCCTGCAGAGAGATGTTTCTCATGAACTTTCAGTTACACACCATGGAGTGAAAAGGTATCATTTATCTTCAAAAGTGCAAGTGTATTAGTATCTATACACAAACATCACATACTAAGCAAACAAACGTGACTTCTAGCTAGTTAGAGTTTTAAAAGATGTTTTCTCCAACCTTAATTAAGATTGTTTAGATATTTGACTCTTCATTTCTATGTGTTTTGTTTGGAATTCTTGTTACATTTAATTTTACCCTAGAAGTTCCAGGGTTTATTATTTTTGGGGTTTGAATAATTGCATTATCTCTGTAATGTATTTTACTGTAAGTCACTGCCATGTAGTCTTAACTTTGCCTCCATCTTCAGGGGTTTTTTTCACTTTTATAATATAATTTCCTTGCAGTATGAGGCTTTTTCAGGAGACAGCATTCTGTGATTCTCACCTGAGGAGTGCCTTTGCAAAAAAAGGTGAGAATGCGCTGTCTGAAAGATGTGATTATTACTCTTGAAGCTTAAAACTGTAAACTGTGTGAGTTTTGAACCCAAATGTACCATTCTAACTTAGAGATATAAAATTGAGCAAGTAGAGCAAGTAATGGAAAGAAGGATTGTAGAACAAACTTAAATTCCTAATAAACTGATAACTGTAAATTAATCTCAGCAATTAGATATAAAAGCTATTTTCCTCTAGTGTGCAACTCTTTGAAATTTTATTAAACTTTAATAATAAATTAGAAGACTGATAAACTGTTTCTCTAAGCTCGTTTGAGACAAGGATTGTACTAAATGCCACATTTCTGAAGGACTCCATTTTTAATGATTCACGAGCTAATAGAGGACTGAGTTGAAATCCTCTACAATATTGCCTATATTCTGTTAATAGAGTCACTGAATGAAAGGGTAGGAGGGAGGACCCCTTTGATCAAGTAGCTTGAGCACCTTCCTATTACAGCCAATGCATTTCACCTCCTCAATTTAGTGCTGAGCCTGGTAGTTTGTGTGTGACAGCAACAGATCTCTCAGTAAGGCATCAAGCCTTGATCAGAAGGCTGGTGGAGGGAAAGGATAAGGTGGAGAACGGCTTCTTTCAGTCATCTGCTCCAGCTGTTAACCACCCCATCATCAAAAATCTATGCACTTTTTTTTCCCACCGCCTACCCCCAATCAGGCAGTATAGGAAGGATAAGGAGCAGCTTTTTATGTTTAATGAACCTGCTCTGGGTTCGGTGTAGCCTTGACAGTGGAACTGTGACTGTACTTCTGTAAAAATGTCTACAACTGTGAAATTCATTCACATTTCTCAGAGTCCCTAGAGCTGCACAACATGGCCATTCACAGTTTAGCAAGAAGGACAAAGAACCAGAGAGGAAAGAAAGAAAATGAGCGATGAAGAGACATACATGTTGCATGACTCTCCTCTGGTAGAAAAGATCTTGGATGTGTACAAACACAAAAAAGAAAATCAAGTCTTCTGGAAAATAGTGCCATCTCCTTTTTATTCTTTTTTCCCCTAGTACTTAACATAATTTTGGTGTGTTTAAAAAATTAAATGTAATGATACAAAAGGGGCTGCAAAGTGACTCCTCTGGACCTGGATCCATACTTCACTGAGACCTGCCCTGCATGCCCTTCCTTTCGCCATCATGTTTGTTCCCTTAAAATAAGCAACTGTACAGGACACAAGCATTGTCCAGACATTATCTAAGTCTTCCCTTTATTCCCCGAATCATCTGGCTTTGATCGCAGACTACTCATGCCAACACAAAGTGAAAGAAAAATCCAGACCTGAGGAGTAAGCAGAGAGGAGGGAACCAAGTAATCCTGTGAATCAGTGTTGCTTTTTGGGTGACATTCTACATCCAGGACCTGGTGTTTCAGGAAAGGCCCATCCTTGTCTGTGTTCTGTTACATCTGATCACTTTAACCACCACAAGAGCAAAGGTCTTTCCTTAAAATCCTCATTGTTTGTTTGTTGCTCTTGCTTTACATTTGAAATCTAACAGGCACAATACAAATTTTGTGTACATCCAACTTTTTCCCATCCCACTTGGTATACTTTCATTGATCTGGCTACAATGTATTTAACAGATAAGAAATATACCAGCGGAGATGTTTTCATCCTGTCACCTGGTATTTTCAGAACATTTCCATTGGAAAGCTTGCTCCAGATTGTATGCTGGAAGACACAAATGCCACTGAGTGTAGTTAAAAGGAGGGGTGACATTTTGCAGGATCCATAACCTGGATTTGCCCTGGAAAAAAATTTGGGGAAGGTCTAATGCAGGCAGCTTGTCCCGACCCTAAACAATGACCAGGAGGATGTCTCTGTGAAACATTACTCCACACCTGGAGGACAAGGGTTGTGAGCCTGTGTACACACACCATGTGCTTTTCTGCACACTTCCCTTTTCAATTCAAACAGGGGGAAGCAGATACACCCTTACATTCCTTTCTTCAGTAATTAATTCAAGAGAAGTGCCTAAATCACAGAGCAATTGCAAACTAAGCACACAGTGGTGGATAATCTCTATTGCTTGTTTTGAATTCATTATTTCCTCTATCTTCTCAAGCCAGTCATGTCATGATTTTGCTCTCTTTTCAGCCTCTTCCATTTAGTCTCTTGTAACCTGCTTGCACACAAATCATTATTTCATTTTATCTGGAGGTGCCTGGACCGAGGATAATATTTAATCCATTTCAGGAAGTTTTAGAGGTCACCAGCATCAAGGAACAACAATTTGCCTGAGCTTCTTTATTAAGTGTATTATTTTTTCAATAGAGTATTATTTTACGGCAAAATAGAAGCATTCTTGAAATTTATACTTGTTGCAGATATCATATCCTCTTCCACCAACTTTGAAACAGTTACATAAACCAGAAGATTAAAAACATTTTTTATGATAAAAATCTGGGCAAGGAAGAAATCGATTCTTCATTTCCAGCTTTTTTTATGCAATAAGCACATTTTTTAAAGGAGTAATATTTTAGGCAGAAGACGAACTGATTAACAGAAGTTAACAATATGAATTGCAATTAATTTTGTAGCTGTTTAATATATAACATTTTTTAAGCATCCTTTTCACTGCTCCCAGGTGTAAAATCTCCCAAGTAAATAGTTGAGATTAGACTAGTCTTGAACTGGTGTGTTCAAGTTTCTGACTGGAAGTGTGATTTCTGTAGAGGCTGCTATTACATATCATACCCTCAGCTGGTCTTCATAAAAGGCCAGCTGAAGTATTGCTGAGCCTGTGGAAATAGGAACAAGTGTTTCCAGTGTTATCCTAGCAATGTTTTAGTTGTTAGTAAAGGACTTTTGATCCCATGAATTCCAGTCTTGGTGGAAGTGACTGATGTTCTCTGTCATATTGTAATGAGTATTTGAAACATTAAGTATTAATGATGCATTCAAATAATGGAAAAAAATTCTCTCAGCTGATCTGGCTGCCCCTTTACTGGAAGGATCACTCTCCATGTGAGACTGGCTGTGGCTGTGCTGATTGAGTGTAATGTGGGAAACAGGCTCCCTATGTGAGGCAGAAGGAAATGTCCATTTTGTGAGAATGCAAGGTCTTTCTTGCACGGCTCTATGAATGTGCTAGTGCTAATGGCAGAAGCCAGAATTCCCTTTTTAATTAAAATGTTTGATGTTACAATAAAAATATGCTTTCTTCATTTATTCTGCAATTTTAGTTAAAATTAACTAGTGCGATGGGTTTAGCCTAATGCATGCAGTGTTCATGGAGAAATACTTCATCCCTCCATTACATGGGCAGTTTGTATCTCCTTGGGAAAAAAAAGGAAGATTTGACCCTTGATGGCTTTCCATCTGTTTTCTGTGCCTCATGGTAAAATTTAAAAAAAAAAAAGTTGCCTTTTTAAAATACTCTTTCCCTGACCATTCAGAAGTTGAAATGTCCCCAATGTAAATTCAAAGCCAGCACACAGATACATACTCTGCCTTGCACACCTACTTTTTCCCATGTAATACGAACAAAGCATGCAAAATACTGCTACAATCATCTGTTAAAAAATCATATTGTTCACAGCCATTCTATAGAAGTACTTCAGATTTGTGAGCAGTCCACTGCATAGCCACAATGTTTAGAGTATGGAATGACATTTGTATTACTCATGTTCAGGTTCTCTGAACTTAAACCCAGAGGCAGTTTTTATCAGGTGGGACAGAGGACTCACTTCCATCTCAGAGAAACATATCCTTGAAAATTATATGTATATCTTGATGGCATATGCCTGTGAATCATGAAGAGAGAAAAAAATTTAACTCTGCAAATTTGTATACATGTATTATTTCTTGTCCTGGAAATAATTTGATTTTTTTAATATACTTTTGAATTTGCAGAGGGATGGTTTCTACAGAGTTCCCTGGTGTTAGTTACATTAGCATTTTATAGGTTGCTCATGTAAACTCTTGAGCTTTCATGGCTCTCAGTATTAGCTTTTTAATATAGCACAGTTCATACTGGCTCTTACTGCTGTCTAATTTAGGTTGGGTTTTTTATGTGGCTCCTCAGCTGCAATGAACGTGGCCTACACTTGTTTGAAACTTTTCTTGTCTGTGTAAACCTGCTATTGATATCCTTTTTTTCCTTGCATATTGTAACACTCTAAGAGCTTAACTTGCCTGTTTTTGTTATGAATATCAATTATTCTAGATAGCAAACCCAGATCTCATGTTACAGGTGGAAACCCAGAACTTTTAGATAACAAATGGAGATCTCTTTTATCTTCGTACCATTATTTTGGTTACTCCACAGATACAGAAGGCCATAGCTGAACTGTCTAAATAAATTATTTTAGCAAATAGTGTTCCTTATTCAAAGAACACATGCAAATAATTCCCAGCCAAATGTTAGTTATTGACTTCAAAGTTAATGCACTTTTTGAAGTGATCCCAGTATCACTCTTCTCTTTTGGGCCTCTGAAATTGCTTAAAGCAACATGTGGTTTCTCACCTTTCCATAAGAAAAAGGCAATTTCTACATGGGGTGAAGGAAAATGTAATTGAAATAAAAGTGTGCCTTATTTTGGATATTAACATCTATAACAGCAGCTTTCCTGAACATTTTTTATCTCAAACATTTTCTATCTAAGAAGACCTTCTTAATAGTTATCCTAGATAATTTCTATGGACGATTCAGATAGTTTTTCAAGAGTCCATATAAGATACTGAGAGGAGCAAAGCTTATGATTTCACAAGTCTTATGAGGAAAGGATGTTCTCTCCTGTGCATTAATGTGTTTCATCAGAATTCCTAGGAATCCGTCCAGCTATACATAGTAAATATTTCACATACCAATAAAGTGATTCCTCAGCAATTCAACCACTCAGCACAAAGGAGGCTTACTTTATGATGGATATCTGCACCTGTTAAAACAGTGAAATAGGCTCCTGACATAAGTGATTCTTTCATGCTGTTATTTCTCTAAATTTTTTATAGGTCCTATCTTCCTAGATTCTAATCTTTTAAAGATCATGATTTCAAAAACATTCCTGAATTTTGAAATTTCATATTGAAAAAGGAACATATGTGATTTTGAGTTAAAGTGTATATGTGTAGTGTTTAGATCAACACCATTAAAGGAAGGCATAAAATGTGCCTATTACTGAATTAGGCATTTGTTTTCTTTATCTAATGATAAAATCAATATGAGGCTCCATCAGAGGAGAGATCCATCAGCCTCTATCTTGCTAGCATTCAATCAAGAGATTGAATTTGCAAACTTCAAGGGGGAGAGATGTTTCTCCATTTTTTGACAATCCATATTACACTAATTCAGACAGCTTTTACACAGAGCTGCACCAGTTTACTCAAGCATTGCTTTCAATATCATTTCATTAAATCAATGCAAAAGATTGTGTTGACCTTTTAAGTATATATTTAAATCTGATCAGTGGAGCTTAAATCGATTAGGAACTGATTTTAGACAACTCTTAAAGCAAGTAAGTGTGTCCACACAGGGTTCCTCAGCTGTTCAACGAATTGATGTGAAATCCAATTTAAATTAAGCCACGGCAAACAAACCACTGTTGTGTTGTACACGAGTCCCTAATGTGCCCTCCAAGTTCTTTGAGAACTTTCTTTCTTACTTGAACAGAGAACCCAAGAGAGATACAGTTGATGGAGTGAAAGCTGTTCATCCCTGTCAGGAAAGGAGGAATGACTATAAAACACAGTAAAAAGCTTCCAAACAAATATCCAAGGTTCAGCCAAAAGCTGTGTTTATAAACCTGTTCACTGTCAAATGGTGGTTGTTTTCTACTCTTTTCTCTTGGCAGCTGTAACTGTAGTGAACAAGCCAGCAATGCCACCACTCACCAGATTCCGGCAGGAGGAAGCCTCCTTTGTATCTCACAGGTTTAAAAGATCCAAAGTGAGTTTAAATGAAATCCCCTCTAGTTCACGTTTGCTAGGGATTAGGATACCCAAGGTTTTCAACCTTCAGTTTGCCTTCACAGGAACTGTGGGGTTTTCATGGTGTAGATTATTCCTCTCTCCTAAAACATCACTGAAGACCTTTGCAGAGAAGCCCCTCAATCTTCACAGCCCTTAAGTCTATAGGGGGATTTCAAAGATTTTGCTCTCAGAGCAAAGAAATGGGAGATGCAAAATGAACTTCACTCCATATTGACTGGTAATGCAAATAAGATAGAATAAGATAGAATAAGCACCAACTTTGTAGAGGGAAAGATTACCTGATAATTTCTACATTTCAACAAACCTGTAACCTGGGTTTTAATGACTGAGTTTAAAAACACCGACAATCACAGAATCATATAATGAAACAGGCTGTGAGAAAAAGCAGGCGTGAAAGCAATAAATAGAAGGAAATAGTACAGTAAATTGAGGGAAAACTGGTTTAGTATCAGCAACTACTTTAATTATTAATCCAATAACATGGGAATGCAAGTTGCACTCCTGAACTTCTAGAGGCTATTGGTCTCTCAACCTCTCCCACCCACTCTTATCCAATTTAAGATAAATTGTCATCTGCTCCATTTTCCCCTGTCCTAGAACTGAGGAAAGTAAGTGAAGAGTTTTCCTCATACTCTCCAAAATGTTTTAATTATTTGATAGTTTTGCTGTGTGAAAGAAAAGTTTTAAGGGCTCTTCCTCAGTTTCACACCCTTTTCTAACCAAAGGTTGCTGTTTGATGGGCATTTTGGAGCTCTCTTTGCCAGTCCAAACCCCAGCAGGGGAGAAGTATCTAAATGCAAAGGTAGGTTCTCCTATGAACAAAAGGAGGTAAGAGAATGGGCCTTTGCTTTTTCTCCTCCAGGGATTCAAAAGGGTGTGGTGGTGACTGCTTAAGGTTTGGTTGTGTATGGTACTGGTAGATTTCTGGCCTCTTTCCAGCTTTCCTGGTTCCTCTAAATTACTTACAATATTCCCATTCAAACCTGTGCAAGTGATTATCTTGAATGGTTGCAGACTTGCAAAAGGTTACAGCATGTGAGTGAACTCAAAAATAAGGATCTTCCACGTAAACTCATGAGTATTTCTATATATTGAGGTAAAGGAATTAACTCCTTGGTATCAAGTGGAGTAAACTCTTAGAACTTTTTATGTGTCTTCCTGAAACCTCCCCAAAGCGGTTGTATCTTGTTCTATTCTTTTATTTTTTAAAGTCTTGTTGACTGCAGGTGAGTGGGAGTGTATTCCTAGTGCTGGATATGGCTCTTTCCTCTTTCTCTTAGCACGGATCCACAAATCCTTAAACTGGGTTGTGAAATAAAATTTATGAATGTGGTGAGCAGAAGGAGAAAGAAAACCACAAAACCCCCACCATGACTGGAGGGGAGAGAAGAAGGGACTATGTCACTTTGCAGTGGTAAATTACCAGAAGTAAAAATTACCAGAGCAGTAGGCTCTGCACTTACACTTGCTTCTCTGCTTGCTCCTATTTTCTGCATTTCCTGCAGCTGTCAGAATCGGGGAGCTTCTGTGTTCTGATCAGTGAAAGCTCACTGTCGCAAACTGCCCTTCTTCCCACTGAAGTTCTGGAGATCCAGTTGTGCTGAGCCTGAAAATGAAAGGAAATGGTGTTTAACACAGCAAGATACATTCAAGGTATGTTCGGTACAGATCTGACAGAGAGACCACCTCTTGTGGGATTTGCTGACCTAGATGCTGTAATGAACTTTCCAGTGAAGTCCAGAGCAAGGCGAACCTCAGCATATTGTCTTTATCTAGGTATTCATAACAGAGAGTGCTTAAATGCCAGAAATACTTTAAATCCTTCCTTCTGAAGACTGAGTTAGGTACCACAACTTTTTGTTCTTGCTGGTATGGGAGAGAGAGGATTGACGGCTCCCTCACTCTTGGCTTATTTTGTAATATCCATACAGTTTTTGTACCAGAAATTGCTATGTCTGTGGGCCACCTATTCTTTTTTTCCCATTCCTTTGTGTCTTTCTAAGAAGAAATGGTATAAAATTAGTTCATTTTATGCCCTGAAATCACATCTGAACTCACTTCAACGTCCTCCCTGCCTAAAACCAAACTAAACCAACAGTAACAACAAAGCCCACCAAAAAAAGTGTCAAAAAACCTTGGATCTTTACAGTTTTCAGTTGTCAAATGGTGCCTTTGCTACGACTACCAGGGACTAAAACAAGATGCTTTTACTGACAGCAGCATCTTTCCTATTGTGACAAAGAAGGGTGGCAAAGGCTAATGAATTGTATCTTATTGAGCAGGGCCTCCAGTTATGAACTTGATTTCATCAGATCTTTGGAGGAATCTTTGGATACTATACTTCTTGGGAAAAGAACAAAGAATTAACATGGGAAGACAAATGCAAAGCTACAGGCCAACGGTTGTCACCTTCTTTTCAAAAATCATCAAAATCTTTGACTCAGTGGAGGTAGCCTCCAGACCTCTCTTTTCTGACATTTTTTTTGGTCTGATTTTAGTGCTTTTTCCCTCTGTATGACTCTCTCCCCACATTCAAGACTGTCAGGGAAAAGCTGCAGATAAGAATATCTGTAAACAGTGTTTTAGTGTCTCCCACACAGCAGTCTGGAACTGCCTCCCCTCGTGTTTCTGAAGGTTCATGGATTTCCCAAACCAGTAGGAGTTTATTGATTTACATGCAGGCAAGCTTGTGTTACTACTTTGGTTACTCTTGTGGTTTTTCCTGGCTACTGCTAATTAGCCTCACAGATCTTCCAGTGTTGTTTACATGCAGTAGTAAATGAATATAACTACTTGTATTGAGTTATCATAACGTTCTCTTTTTTTTTTTTTGTATCCTCCTTAAAAGGATAAAAAGCACTTTGAAAACTTGTCTGAACAATGAAATTGATGCAGACTGTGACCTGATACTCAAATGGCACAGTCTTCTGCACTTGAACTATCCCACAGCCTCTTGTCACCTCATGCAGTTCTTCTGGGATATTCAGGTTAACTATCATTGCTCCTTTGCTACTGCTTTCCTGTTAGTTACCCTTTGAAAGGCTTGTCCTCTCTTTCAATTACAATCCTAGCCTGTCTCTCACATTTCATTGGGATCCCAGCTCAGGTCAAAGATACTTTCTCTCTTCCAAGCCATCACTCTTTCCTGTGTATGCGGATTTTTTCTCAGTTGCTATAGGCAGTCTCACCCTCCTGCTTCTTCAGCCTTGTAATAGAGGTTCCCAGGCTGCAGCTGACCTAGAGATGTGGCCACTCTTGGGCCCACGTCTTGCCTCCGCAGGCTGCAGGCGGCGTGGAGAGTCCTGGCTTCCCCGGGGCCCTCCATGCAGGCTGAGAGCCTGGCTGTGGAACGTTTCCTGTCCTCTGAGCAGAAGCCGGGATGCTGCTTTCTCTCGGGAGGTGGCAGCACAGCCAGACGCGATCAGCGTATGCAGACTGACGCCCAGAACTGCAAAGGGGTGTCAGGGAGGAAATGGGGTTGGTGTTGGATTCCTTCCGAGGTGGAGCTCCTAAGCTGGGAGCAAGGAGTAGGATGGGGAGCAAAGGGGTGCTCATGCACAGGAGGGATAGCTTCAAGCCCTTTCTTGAGGCGGAATGGAGTCAGCCCAACATCCTCACGGTAACACACTGGGATCCCTCTGTCCTGGTCATGCTTCTCTGTATCAGCTGCAGGTGATTGTCAGGAGTGATATGGGGCCCCAGATGCCCACCGTGGGGACGGTGTCATTTGCTGAGTCTACTGCCACAGCCCCAATTGCTTGTTTGTTCACATATGGGGAAAGACTCCCTGCAGGAGATTGGGCAGAGTCAGTATGTACCGTGGGTTTTGCAAGCACCCACTGTCCTGCAGGCTGCCACAGTGGTCGCATGTTATTTTAGCTATCAAGCAGCTTAAGGTAAAATGCCAGGAGAAAGGAAGAGTGACAATTAGTCACCATCCCATTAAATGCTACAACTTGCTCCTCTCTCAGAACCTCATCCATTTTTTTAGCCAGTTTGGTGGCTCCAATTCTCTCCTGAGGTTTTAGTGATGGATTAGAAAGACGGGGTACTATATGGGGTTTAATGTGACCATCATCTGGAAAACATACACAGAGGAGGGGGTTTTGGGTTTCCACAGAAAGCAAGCACAGTCTGGTCCAAAAATCTATGGGATATATTGCTTAATCTACCACTCTGTCTCTGAATTCAATTTCCCTATGCCAAGCACACTGAATCAGCTGGAGATGCTACAGAGCCTTGTACAGAGCCTTGGTGGGAGGTGGTTTGCCTACTTCATGAACTTTGAGAAAGTTTTGTGGCAACACGGAATAACCATAGATTCAGTTTTGCCCCAACAGTAATTTGTGAATGCTGTCTGTAGGCTTGCACATCCAAAAGCAAAGGGTGCTAGAAATCCCAACTTAGCCAACCCAAATGGTTTTACTAGCATCAGCAACTGGAGGGCAGCCAGCCAGTCAGGTCTACAGTTCTTTAAAAAGTAATAACATGCACCTGATTGTTGCTCCTTGGATGGCAACTACTGACTAGCAACTAGTTCCATATACCAGGTAATTCCTGCTTGGCGCTGCTTAGGGCACCATTGAAACCACACCTTAAGCAGGCAGCACCAAGTGGGTGAAGCAGAGAAAGGCAAGAGAAAACTCGAGGTTTGTAAGCACTTAGAAAAGGGCCACCTCCCTTTTTCCCCCCTCTTTGCTCCTGGCAGTCTTGGAAGGCCCATTCTTACTCTCATGACTTGCTCTGAAGAGTGTTTGAAAGTGCTGCAATTCTCTTTCAGAACAGTTTCTTTCCTAAGTGACCCAAGAGCCCCAGAAAGACCCTGTCACTGGAGGATTAGTCATGATAACTGCTCATCTCCTCTGGGGCTGGGAAGCAGAATGCAAACAGCTCAGACAGTGAGGACTAAGCAAATCCACCTTTCCTGTCTGCATTTTCCTTCTAACTCAGTTCTGGGGGATACTCTCACTGCCATGTGAACCCCCCTGCTCTCGAGGGACAAGTTGTGTCAGTATGACCAACACCAGGCCTTCTGCCTGGTCCCCGTGCAGGTGCAGAGCCGGGGCTGCAAGCAGCCACCCTTCCAGGAGCAGTTCCACAGCAGTCCAGTCAGGAACACGCATTCATAGAGTGCACGTATGGAGGAGGGAAGCATTTGAGGGATAAATCTCACATAGAATAATGTTGGTGACTGCAGAAAAATAAACAACCACCAACAGAATGAATGTAAAGGAGAAGGGCAATGACCAAAACCCAAGACACTGATTTTGAAAGGTTGTTGGTACCTTGCCTTTTGGAACAACCTTTGACAATTGGGAGAGAGAGTTTGTCTCATTTTAATTGGGACTAACCGTATTCACAGCAGTTGTCATGTGTCACCTAGTCTGTCTCCCTCCCTGCCCTTCAATTTGGCAGCCTTCTCTTCTTCCCCTGCATGTCCCAGAGATTTGAAAAATGATCCATTCTTCAAAGCATCCCTGGTAATTTGGAGCACAGTGTTATACTTCTTTTGAGACTGATGCCTTTCAAAGCTGCAGCCTTTCTTCCTGCAGCAGCTTCTGACAACCCTCTATAACATATAGCCTTAAGAGGAGAAAACAGGTCTGGGGAGATGCACTTTTCCTAAGAGGAAAGAGATTAGAGATGGCACTAAAATCAGCAGAAAACAGATTATTTCATGTATAGAAAAGAAGGTAGCTTAGCCCTTTTTATGAAGTGCAGGACTATACTGTCACTAATTTCACCTTGCAAAGTGTACTGGAGATCTCTTAATGCACTTGTCGGTGAAATGTATCTGCATACACAGATCAGTAAATATTAATTAATCAAACATGCAGATATGTGCTCTGTCCTGCACCGTTTGCTATCTTTTTTGTTTTCCTAAGAACAGAACCACCTTTTTAGCAAGACTTAACTCGAGATCTGCATTGCTACATTGTTTTTGCTGCCAGATACAGAAAGATAAATCCAGAACACGATTGCTGGCTTCATGGCTTTTACCCATTGGCAACCACCTCCCCCGGTGACATCAGCTGAGGAGGGAAGAGTATAATTTTGTATTACAGTAGTCACTTCAAGTGAAAATGAATGTTAACATTTCTCTGGAATGTATATGCCCTAGTCTACATGTTTGTTCTATTGCTTTGGTTTGGTTAAGAAACCTCCGGATTTCTTACTGAGGAATGTCCTACTGGGGACATTGCCATACACATTTAAGAATTAGAGTTAGAATTGATGCTTCTATTAATAAGAAATCTTGCAAATTCTGCTTTGAAAAGAGATATTTTCTTGAAGGTGAAAAAATACATTTTCTCAAGCACTCACCTCCCATTTTCAAAATACTCCTTTGCAATAGTCCTGAATACAGAGCAACAGGACCAAAATCTGAATTTGTTTCTGTTCAGTGAAATAGAAGCTTTCCATATAGGCAATGAGAGGTGTTTACATGAGGGAGAGCATTTTTCTTCTTCAAACTTACCTTTAGTGTCTGTGCGACTTCCAGACTCAGCCTATCCCTGCAACTATTTAGCTATGTGCATAAGTCAAGGCACAAGCATCACATGTCTCTCAAATATGAATCCCAATCCAAATATTAAAATTATTCCAATACAGCCAATGACAGAGTCATCTCGTTCTTACTGCAGGTCCCTGCTTCAGGTTTAAGTTTATTTGGAGACTACCAGACACCCCACCCCAGCAAGCACTGGGTCTCAGGAAAAATCTGTATGCACACAACAACTGTGCTGTTGGGTCCATGTGCTCATGAGAGGTAGAGTACAGATATTGCTTCCCTGTATCTATGCAAGAGAATGGCCTTTTAGTGCTCCTACAATCTCCTCTTTCCCATATCCATGGAGCAGCACAGTGTACAAACGGATTTACAAGGGGTGACTCTGCAGAGAGATCGCATCTCCAGGGACCTGCAAAGCTGGGTGAAATTTCAAGACCTGCAGTTGTCCTGCTGGGGAGCGTACTGCCCTCAGTTTCCATATCATGGGGAATACTACCATTGACCTTCTCGGGAAGGTACTGACATAGGAAGCTCCCAGAACCAGCTCCTGTGCCTGTTGTCTCCATCCTTGCGACAGAACAGGCAAGGCTTGGGCAGCTCTAGCAGCGCCTTTAAATCCACGTTGACTGTAACTACTGTAAGCCCAAACTGCACGCCGTAAGTGTAACCTGGACGCTGCGCGTCCTGTCTCCAGCAATTCCATGTTCCTTTGAAAAGAAACTGGACTGAGGAAGAACAAAAGGGGTACAGCAGCAACACCACCGGCCCCACCTTGTCCTGCATCGACTACGATGGGCGAAAACAAGCTAGAAATTTATAGAGAGCTAAAGCCCCTCATGTGATGAGGGCAGGGAGGCAAGTACCAAGGGATTTTAGCGAGGTGCTGCACCGAGAGCCCGAATACTGGTGGCGGAGAGATGAGGTAACTCCGCGCGGCCCCGCCCTGGCTGCCGCCCTCAGGAGCGCGCTCACGTGACCGCGCCCGCGTGATCGCGCCCTCAGCCCCGGCACCTGCCGGCGAGGGGGCGCGGCGGGGAGGGGGCGTGGCCATGAGATGACCCCTCCCTCCGCCTCTCGCTCCTCCGTCCCCGCTGCCCCGCCCCGCCCCGCCCCGCCCCGCCGCGCACGCGCGCGGAGCGGGACGGGCCGACTCACGCACCCAAAATGGCGGCCGCAATGGATGTGGACACCCCCAGCGGAACCAACAGCGGCGCCGGCAAGAAGCGCTTCGA